>VDFB02371711.1:0-65900 GCA_007258455.2 Sequoia sempervirens | reverse complement strand
GACTTGGCATTGGTCATTTTCCTTAGTCAACATCTTCATTGTCATCTTGACATTTGACATCCTTTCTTGACAATTTTATCACCTTGCATTAGTCATTTCCCTTGGAAAAACGTCATTATCGCTTTGCATTTAACATCATGACATCCACCACCTTGTCTTCCCTTCACCAATGTCTTGATAGGCTTGCTAGTAAAGTTGAATACCAATTACTCTGTAGAGGTCAATACCAACAAGCCTTAGACGTTAGGAGACAATTCCTCCTAACCGACAATCAATGTCCTTTGTACCAACAATCCATGAGTCCTAGTCCTCCATCCATCTACCCTCACTACCAACATTCACTTAATACCATTCATGACATTAGTCCACAACAAACATCCATTACTCACCCTTATCCTAACTTTGACAAGGGAAGCCAACTGTCCACTCGTCCATTCCAAACCTCCATGTCATATTCTGACCCTTCACCTATCAATTTTGTCCAAGTCTACATCCCTTATCAACCATCTACCAACTCATGTCAAGTCCCCACATCATACCACACCAATCCAGTCAAAGTCTCCACGTCATATCCTTGTCCTTCAATAGTTAATCCAGTCCAAGACTCCATGGCATATCCGGTCAAAGTCCCCATGTCACATCCTATACCATCACATCCTAATCTATTCCAAGACTCTATGTCATATTCGGTCCAGGACTCCTTGTCATATCCGGTCCAAGTCCCCATGTCATACCCTTATCCTTCACATACTAGTCCAATGCAAGTACCCATGTCATATACTAGTCCTTCACATACTAGTCCAGTCCAAGCCCCCACATCCTATCCTAGTCCATCATTCATTAATCCTTTTCAAGTCATCCCCTCACAAGCCACATCCAGTCATGAAAATTCTATCATTGCTCAAAGTCAAATCCCATTGTCTAAACTTGAGGATACATGTCAAAATGAAAGCCCAAAGCATAACCTTATAATGTCACCCTCATGTCAAGAACAAGGTAGTCCATCCCATGACCCTATCTTAAAATCCATTCAAGGAGTCCTTCAAGACAATCATGACATCCAAAACACACCTATCTATGACAACCCCATCTTTGAACAAGACCCTACCATTGACCAAGAAGTCCAAATCCATGACAACCCCATCTTTGACCAAGACCCTATTGTTGACCAAGAAGTCCAAAATGATCCACTCCTTGACCTTTACGCCATTCATGATCAAACACTTTCCAATCCTATACAAGCCTCGACTATTGAAAGTTTCCAAAATGAGACACTTGCCTCCATTACACACATAGACGATACTCCTCAAGCACAAGAGTATTCCAATATAGACATATTTGAAAATGATCAAGCTATAGCTGAATTTACTGGACTCTATGACACCGACTATAATGATGGCTTCGACATTTCTTTGGAAGCACCAAGAGAATTATTTGACCCTGACATGTTGCACGATCAAACCAAAGATATCAGTCAGGAATATGTCCAACATGAAAATGAAGCTAAGACACTTTATCAACTAGGGTCATCTATCTTTGTCAGAGCAGGATTTCTTGCAAATGAAAATATTACAAGCGACAGTGTCCATAGACATCATGATGGGTTAGCATCTTGCTTTCAAAACAATAAATACCCCATTGCAAATAGAATCTGTCAAAGCATGCAATATAAAGGCAAAGGACTAGGCATACACGAGCAAGGCATTCTTGAACCAATACAGCTTCAGGGAAATTACAGACATCAAGGTCTTGGTTATTCCTCAGACAACAAATCAAACGATGTCAGTGGTACCTCCTCGATACTGGGGGAAACTTTGTCAAATACAAATGTCAAAATGGAGTTCATGAGAAATCCTTGTCATAAGATTGCTGCCAACACCCCCTCCACCCACACCATGAACCATCATTCCATCAGAAATAAACCTTCCCTTTGGAACCAACAAAAACAAAAGTCTTACAAGTCAAAAGATCAAAATCAAATGTCAAAGGCCATTGAATCAAGCAAAAGGACAAGTGGACCGATATAGAATTAAAATGGATCCCAAAGAAAAGGCGGTCGAACAAAGAAACTTCGATCCAAATGCAAAAGTCAATCACAATGTGGAGCGACAAGGCAAGAGGACTCCCACATATAACACATGTCCACCTCCTTCAAAATGGTCATCAAGCAAGGCATCTAAAAGTGTTGGTTCCAAACAGCATCCCTCCAAAATCCGATCATACACCGTCACAAGTTTGGAAAATAAAAGAGTCCATTCCATCCTAAATGTCCTAGAAGCAAGCCTTTCCTTAATCTACTCTCATTAAAGTCGTAATCCTGCAAAATACAACACAAAGTCCAAGAAATCCCTCGTCCACAAATCAAGTCCACACATCCATGGCAACTCTTTACCACAAGGACTCTCATGGCACTCTATTGCGTGTCGTGTTTGATAAAGGCCAGCTCTGGTATCGAGAGGTCCACCCATTGACATCGATCAGGTTGTATACAAGTGCTACGATCCTGACAAGAGAACTCCTGCAGCAAGGTCATTATTGGCATATTATGGCACCATTCTCTACATTGGCACCGTCAATAGATTCAGAATAGTCAATGGTTATCTAAAGCATCCAGGCTATCCACAAAATCAAAAATACAAAAAAAATCAAAAATCAAAAAATTGTCACCTTGATGAGAAACACGGCAAGCAGTCTTGGTGACACCAAAAATAAAAATCAAGAAAATAGTAAAGAGAAAATTTCATCCAATGATGAAAACCTGGCAAACAGGTCATCCTGGATAAGTACCATGATGAAAACCTGGCAAACAGGTGTCATGTGTAAAATAAATCATTTGTGTCGACTTTTACACTTGTGGGAAAGTCATCTCATTTCCCATGCCTTTCTCATGACATTGACATCCATCTGAAATCCCTATTATTTCCGCATTTTTCCACCCTATCTTGGTCTTGACATAAAACTGGCACACATAAATCATGCATTGGGAAAAATCTTGACATGTCTATCCTTCGGTCATACACGATTCACAAAACATCATGTCATTGACCATCATAGTCTTATTGTCCTTATATGACATAGTCCTTGAAAACCATATGACATTCCCTTAGTCTCATGTCTCACGTCCTTTACCAAGGCCACCTTTTTTCCTTTTATGCTTGTCACCTATCTTGGCTTTCCCTTGTCAAACGGTCTAAGGAAACTCCATCATTCCAAATGCAACGAGTCTAATCCATACAAGCACATTATCCAAAATTTTACTTGACTGTGTTCCTGGCCCAGCTGTAGACTTCCATACTTTTGTCACATTATCGTCATCGTCCTCACGTTGTTTCGGGATGCGTCCTTCCCACGTCAAACAACGTTGTCATCACCTGTCAATTGGTATTCAGCTTGACTAGGGGCACAATCATGTTTGTCCTTGGATTCTCATGTGTAGGCATCAATCATATGCATTTGTCACGATCCTCTTAAATGTCAAAATCCAAAAAAAAATCATAAAATGAAAAAAAAAGAGACAAAAATATCAAAAAAGTCCTGAAAAAAGACAAAAACATCATAAAAAGTCCTGAAAAAAGACAAAAACATCATAAAACGTCCTGAAGAAAGACCAAAAAAATCATAAAATGTCCAAAGAAAAACACAAAAACATCCAAATCAATGTCAAAATCCTAAAGATGGAGTCAAAGTCAGTCATGTCAGTCAGTCCATGTCATTGTCGAACTACGTTGTCTCTGTGCATTTGCTACGTAGGCAAGACTCATACTTGAGTCCCCGAGACATTAGGTCAGTCCTTTTAGGTTTGTCAAAATAAAATCATGATGCAATCTTTGGTCCCCAAGACACAGTCATTAGTCATGTCGAACTATGAGGTCAGTCCATTAGGGTTCATGGCATCACACTGACACACATGAATCTTTCCCAAACGAACAAAACTCATCATGACAATCACTATCACAGCAAGACAATCTCATTGGCACATATCATCATGACAATATCGACATATGGCCAACTCAAGTCAAACTTAGTCAAAACAAGTCAAACTTAGTCAAAACAAGTCAAACTTAGTCAAAACAAGTCAAATTATCGCAACCAGTCAAACTATCAACTCTTAGTTACCTTTCAGATGGGTCCTTCTGAAGAATAACCTCTGTCATTTATGCCTTAGGATGTGTCCTTCCTAGGAATCGGCATTGTCATCTGACATTTTTGAGGGATCCTTTCTGACACTTAAGGATCATTCCTCTCGACAACAACGTTCTTTCAGATGTGTCCTTCTGAAGAACAAAACTCTGACATTGGTGCCTTAGGATGTGTCCTTCCTAGGCATCGTCCCTATCATTTGACATTTTCGAGGGATCCTTTCTGACACTTAAGGATCATTCCTCTCGACAACAACATTCTTTCAGATGTGTCCTTCTGAAGAACAAAACTCTGACATTGGTGCCTTAGGATGTGTCCTTCCTAGGCATCATCCCTACATTTGACATTTTCGAGGGATCCTTTCTGACACTTAAGGATCATTCCTCTCGACAACAACGTTCTTTCAGATGTGTCCTTCTGAAGAACAAAACTCTGACATTGGTGCCTTAGGATGTGTCCTTCCTAGGCATCGTCCCTATCATTTGACATTTTCGAGGGATCCTTTCTGACACTTAAGGATCATTCCTCTCGACAACAACGTTCTTTCAGATGTGTCCTTCTGAAGAACAAAATGTTGACATTGGTGTTTTAGGATGTGTCCTTCCTAGACATCGACATTATTCAGGATGTGTCCATCCTGAATATGGCAACCTTCGGCATTTGTCATCTTGGCATCATTTAAATTTACATTGACACATCAATGCACTCGGCATCCAGACGCACTTGGCAAACACTTGGCATTTGTTTTTAGTTTTTATCATGATATTAGTTTTTCAGCGAGATCCCACTAAGTAGGATTTAGAGAAGCAGCGACGTATCATGTCAATTGACATGCATGACTACTAGTGTCTTAGCGAGGTCCTGATTTTGGGATTTAGAAAAACAACGACATATCATGGTAAGGACTCTTTCTTTTTGTATTTTGACAATCATGCTACTAGTTTCTCAAGGAGATCCTAGAAACAGGATTTAGAGAAGCAGCGACATTTCATGAGTTGTCCTTGTCTTTTTTTGCTTGTGGTTGATTATGACAACAAGACTGGGGCAAGCACGCTCCTAGTGTGAGTCATGATCATCCTTGTCTGTGACTGTTCGTCTTAGGTAATGGTACGACCTTGCACACCTTGATCTATGTCATATCATGGTGTTTATTGGCTATTACAACAGTTCGCCCAATGATGATTAAGAGCAATAAACATTAGACCTATGGCAATGTTTTGAAGGATTTGGTCTAGGAACTAACATACATCTTCTTTAGTCTTGTCATCTTCTCTCACTCGTCTCATATAGGCATTGCATCCATATCATCATCCATATCTTTTGCACTAACATTTCTTTGTCTCTTCATATTCTAGTCTTCTCATTAATTTCGAGAGCACACTCATGTTCTTGGAACTTGTCTGTCCTCTCGAGGGGGCATACCGTAACCCTCCTCGTCATTCTTCCTCATCTTATTTTGCATTGGGGCATTTTTTTGACTTATTTTCTTTGTCACAATGCGACAAGCAACATTATGACAAAGAGGGGCAAAATTTAGACACCTAAAAATGACCTAGGCCTGCAAGCTTCATTTTTACCACTTTCGTCCTAGCATAATTAAGTCATTTAATTATGTCCTTGGTCCACATTCGACTATTGATTAAATAATTCATAATTATTTAATTAATTCATGTCATTTGTTTCTCCTTGATTATTAAATAGATAAATGTTATTTATTTATCTAATACGTCATTAATTATCTAAGTCTTCTTTTAATTAAATAAATTTCCTAATTTATTTAATTTCCCTTTGTCATTTATGTCTTCTTGATTAATTAAATAAATTTTATTTATTTAATTACATCACTAATTAAGTCCCCTTCTTTCTAAAATTATTTAATTTTGTCCACTTTCCACTATAATTAAATAATTATCCTAATTATTTAATTATTCATTAGCTTTTTCTCTCATTAAAATTAAATAAATTTGATTTATTTAATTTAGTCAATTCTCTTGAATTTTGAATTAAATCATTATTTAATTCAAAATAATTCTTTTGTCACATTCCTCCATAATTAAATAATATCTTTATTATTTAATTATTTACTGGTCAACTGGAGTAAATAAATTTTATTATTTAATTTCTCCAGCAACCTCTTTTTCTGTGCCAATCTTATCTCCTGACATCTCATTTAATTTCAGCCCTAGATTGAATTATTTTATAATTCAATCTCAACCCTTCATCCTTATCTTTTGCCCTAATTTTGACCTAACCCTAATGCACACAGCAACATTCAATCTTGATCATTGATCCTAGGGTTTTTGTTATCTTCTCATCCTGGCCACACATTCAAAATTGCAGTTTTAATAAAATGGCAATTTTGTTCTCATTTGGTTCCCTCTCTGGCTCTTTCTTTCTCTTAGCTCTTGGTCTCTCTTGTGCTCAGATTTTAACTTAGGCTATTATTATTGTTACAGTCATAGTCACTTACAGCCATTGTCATTTTAGTCCATTGTGAGGTCATTTTGTTTTATGAAAATCCTTCAACACTTGCATAGGGCTTAGTCATTTGTCATAGTTGCTCATACAAATCTGAGGGCACATTTTAATTTACTGCAAGCTAGGAGGTGTAACAAAGGTCAACCATGGAAGGTGGAGACTTAGGGTAACATTGTCCCTTTTGTCTTCACATTATTTCCTTTGTACTTTGTTATTTCATTGGAAATTTTATGTTATTGTGCTAACCCCTCTAACAAACTTTAGAATTTTCCCTTGATCACAGATTGCTTTAACAGAGGTACACGATTCCATATATGGGTCCCATTCTAGCAGTATGACGTTAGCTAGGAAACTATTGAGGACGAGGTACTATTGACTAACCATGGAAAAGGAAGCTCATTAGTATGTGCAGAAGTGTGTCCAGTGTCAATAACATGGAGATCTGATTCATGCTCCAACTCAAGAGTTGCAACCCATGACCACACCCTGGCCTTTCTCACAGTGGGGACTTGACCTCATATGAAAAATCACTCCAACCTCATCCAACGGCCACAAGTTTATCATAACCTCCACTGAGTACTTTACTAAGTGAGTTGAAACCATTCCCATGACATATATAATGGGGAAGAATATTGCTAAATTTATTCTAAACTACCTAATCTTTCGTTATGGTGCTCCACAAACTCTCATCTCAGATAATGGAACCCCCTTTAAGAATCAAGATGTGAAGGAGCTCTATCAAATATTCAACATCCAACATTGATTCTCTACCCTTTATTATCCCCAGGGAAACAATCAAGCTAAGGCTATGAACAAAACCATCTTGAAAATCCTGAAGAAAATAATCAATGAAGCTGGTCGTGACTAGAATTTGCAACTAAATCCTACTCTCTAGGCCTATCGAACCAATATCCGCACACCAAAAGGTGCAACCCCTTTCTCCCTAGGCTATGGATTTGAATCTATCTTTCCTATTAAGGTTGATCTCCCATCATTGCGAGTGTTATTACAGAACTTGATCACAGATGTAGAATACAGAGTATCTCAGTTGAACGAGTTAGAATTCCTAGATGAGCATCATATAGACACCCTCAATCACTTGCAAGTATATAAAAAAAAACTAAAATGAAACTATAACAAGAAGATCAAATGTCATTCTTTCTCTTATCCTGAAGTAGAATCAAAAGAACCTTCCAGACCAAGACAACAAAGGGAAGTTTGAGCCTAACTGGTTCCTTTCGTCATTACAGCAAGCTATGGATTAAGAGCATATCAACTTTCAACCCTTGAAGGTGAACCCTTATAGGATCCAACTAACAACTTGCATCTTAAAAAAATTATGCCTAGACTTCAAGGGTATAAATTTGAAAATACAAAAAAAATCAAAAAATGATCAAAATCCAAAAAATTGAGAAAAAGGATTAAAAATTAAAGAAAAATAATTGTCCTCTAGTGAAAACCACTTCGGTGGTACTTTGGGCAAGTACCTTGGTAAAAACCTAGAAAAAGGCACCTTGCATAAATAAAAGCACCTCCATCTATTCTTTGGCTCTTTATCCTACCATTCTTTGCATCACCCTCCATCCATCGCATCTTTCATCCTATCCATCCATCACCTATCCATGTCTTTATCATAGCTTGATGTTGTGAGGTATCATAATCCCTTTAGTACTACTTGGAATATTCCAAAGGTTAGCTTATCCTGCCTTTATCGAAGTAGTCTAACATGTCACACTGGGGGCAATTGGTTATGGATCACATCGGGTTCTTGTATATCTTAATGGTTCATCAGAAAATCCAAAAACATTCATAAAATCTTATCAAAAATACCAAAAAAAATCGTAAAACATTCATCGGAAAATCCCAAAAACATTTGCAAAATCTTGTACAATGAAAATCCAAAAACATTCAAAAAATTATAAAGGAAAAATCCAAAACATACAAAACACATCAAAACCCTAAAAATGTCAAACATCAAAAAATCCAAAAACAATACCCTTGTTGAACTACGTTGTCTCTGAGCTTGAACATAGGCAAGGCCATCATTGATGTGCCCCCGAGACACCCCAGGTTAGTCTTTAGGAGTTTGTCATAATAAACTCACATTTTCAACTATTCATATCTCATTTTCAATAAGTTGAGCTAGTCGAACTACATGGTCTCTGCGTGTGTAATGTAGGGAAGGATTATCTTTGATCATCCCTCGAGACCCCTAGGATAGGTCTTTAGTTTAGATTCTTGGTCAGAAAAATCTCTAAAATCCAAAACATCCAAATACTCTCATAAAATCCCAAAACATCAGAAAACTTAGAAAACACAAAAACATTTGAAAATGGAAAACCCAAAAATAGAAGAAAACATTCAAAATACCTAATTAGCCTCAAATAATCGAAAACCCTAAACATTCACATAAACTTTTGAAAAAACCCAAAAACAACCTCAAAACATTTTCAAAATAACAATTGAAATAATCCAAAAAATCCAAAACCATCCATCCTATCTCGCTTTCACCTGCAATAAAATTTCACCCATAATAAATCGATCGTCACCTTCAACATTTAGCAAAACAAATAGAAAATAGGTATAGCAAGTTGTAAAGTGGGAACATAATCGTCAAAATCTAAAGTATAAATCATAGATAAATGTGTCAGTGAAGTTTATATTAAAAACTCATCTTAGCGTCATCATCCTAACATCAAAAAACCATCTGATCAACATGTCCTAGGATGTATCCTTCATGCGATGGAAATCAATATTATAAATCACCTTAGCTAAACTTAAACTAGGCAAGAGATATAGATAACACTGATTGTTTGATTATGATATTTTCTTTATGATTTATCTTAATGACCCATTCTGAGGATCTCTCAATAATGTCTATCAAAAATATTTAGAGAGAAAGGAATGGGGCATCGATCATTATCTTTCATTTGTTGTGCTTATGGATACTCTTGTAAAATAATCATGGTGCATACTTGCTTAGTTGTGTGTAGGAAGGTTGTTTGGAGTACATTGTTGACTATTGTGTATGCTTTTGTCCAATGTATTCTAAACTTCTAACTTACATTCCAATGAGGTTTTCATATGCCAAGATATAAACAAGAACTATCCTATCATATTGTTGAGTCAAATTCCATTACACTAGATACAACGTCGCCCTAGTTATCAATACCTTGATGCATCGTGTTTATGTGTTTTATCAAACAATAAGGAACAACAAAAAATCCTAATCCTGAAAAGTGAGAAAATCATCATCATGCATTTATCATCTTGCATTTCCCATCAACTTCTCTAATAAATTCTTGGTGGATCATAGACTTGTTGGACCTTTTGAAGTAATCATCAAACTCAACGGTCAAATCATCTTGTTTCTTCTATCTTCTTTCTATGCTAACCTGGTATCATAACAGTCAACAAAAACATCATCAAATGCATCCATCCTAAATCCACAAAACATCAGCATACATGCATCTCATAATCATAGAATAATCATAAAACATACATCTTGCATCATTATAGCATATCACATCATACATCTTGCATCATCATGCATTTTGCATTATCATTTGAGTTGTGATGAATAATATAGATTTGTTATTTTAAGCATCTTAAATCATTGCATCACATAACATAAGCATACATCATATTGCATACATAATCATGGAATAACATATGCATCTCATATCACATAGCATATCATGAAAAGATAATGAAAAAGAATATAACATTGCATCCATCTCATTACATCTCATGAGCATAAATAAAGTGCATCCATACATCATAAAATATAAGCATCTCATATCATATGCATCCATACATCATAAGCATGAAATAAGATGAACACATCATATCGAATTTGTATTTGTATCATATATATATATATCAAAAATGAATGTCATGGTATAAAATTTGGATCAATGTATGTATATTGATCAAAAATACAGTATCCATGAGGCTATCAAAAAGGATCCCATGAATGTATATATGTGAAAGAATTGGGCAACAAAAAGGGAAAAGGTGTCTATACAAAATCAAGCTAGCCCTGATGGTTGCTACCCTCTCCGGCCTACCTCTCTAGATGATCCTCAGCCCTAGGTCATGCATCGCTACATTGTGAATAATCAAGTTGTCTGAGTGCCTGCGGTACATCCCAGTGGTAGTGCATCCTATAATATGTCACCTTAGTCACAACCTCTCTATACAATCTGGAAGATACAATCCTACCCTGAGTAGCTATTGTGAGTGCCTCTAATTGTTTCCACCGCCTGATCTCCTAGTCTCTCTCAGTGGTGATATCTTGAACCTACTATCTGGCATTGTCCCTCTTTGCTATAATGGCAACCACCTGCTGCCTAGCCTGGTCTCGCTCAACATTAATAGCCAAAATTTGTTGGAGGGCTTGATCTCACTCACTTGTGATAACCTGCACCTGCTACTACAGCTATTGGATCTGAATATCTCTAGGATTCGGTGGTGATGGTGGTGGTTGTACAGGCTACTATTGAACATCAGGCTGCTGCTAAACACTATGTTGTTGAAGAGGCTATTGCCCAACTAGTGGGGCCCCCAGAATTTGTCCATCTTTGTCATCCTGACCACCCTGTCCTCTACCCCTGTCGACTTCCCTACCTGGTGGCCTTCCTTGTAGAGGAGCACCCATTGGATCTGTCAGTCTTTGCGAAGTTGTGAACCAAACATCATAAGTAGGCATAGTCTATGCTACCACCTAACCCTATTCATAGGCCCATGGCTAAGCCACCAACTATCTAAATCCCTCCACCACCTCCGGAGCTGGAATGATAAGTCCCCAAGTGGGAACCTCTCACGTAGACCTCGCAAAAAATAGCCCTGTAAGCATCATCTAGCTTGTCTTGCACCTCCTCGAATTGTCGTGCCACTCTATCTGGTATGTATCGCTTGATGATTGTATGCTTGTGACCCTGCATGTATCAGGTTTGTCTCACAAAGAATAAATTTTGAGCATCATCATACCATGGTGGCATCTAGAGCCATGGGTGCCATATGAAGACTATCATGTCATCCAACACCCATTGCCAGTATGGGAGCCCAATCTATCCATTGTGTTGTAGGGTGATCGCACTTCTGTACCGCTAGATCACAAGATCATCTGGATCAACATCGACCATTTGTACTATCGATCAAAGCACAACTATATGCTCCTACGCCCAAATATGCAACAAGGTCACCCCTGCACCAATGGCTTTGTCATTACGATACACAAATTCATGCATGTCATGATGTAGTGAGGCCAACATCACTGGCCCCCATGCAAAAAGAGTCCTCCTGTGAAGCATCTGATGCCATGCCAAGCCCCACCATAGGCTGAACCCTTTGTTGCGTCTGTCAGGAGAAACCAAACCTAAAATGATGGCTGCAATGATCAATCAAAATGTTAGCATGCGACCTTTGTATGACTCAAGGTCAATCTGAGAAGTAGCAAGAATGATGGTCTCCATCTCCATCACCTTGTGACAAGCATCATATCTGGTGTCAACATTGAAAATCACTCACTCGCCATGAATCAACAAGCACAAAATTCTCCATACATCCTCAAAAGTCATGATCACCTCGCCGGTGGGAAGGTAAAAAGATGAGGTCTCACTGTGTCATCTCTCACACAAAGCAGTCATCATCGCTAGATGAGTCTGAATGACAGGTGCATATGAAACATATCAAAGGTCTATCTCTTCCAGGTGCTCCTGGCGCAACTTGGACAAATCACCCAATCTAGAAAAAATTGTGGGTCTATGCTTGCGCGACATCAGTGGTGGAATGACCTCCTACACCCATGAGCACACGACATTAGAAATTGAGAAAATTTGACTTGATTTGGAATTTTCAGCTCAAAAATCACAATAGTGTCACTATTTGTAATAGCATCACTATATTTCAAATTTCAAATTGTGACACCTGAAGGCATTTCAAATTGCAAATCACAAAGTGCGACCATATACATGTGCGTCCGTTATAAACTTTGGGAACCATAACCCTAGTTTTCAAATCAGTAGGTGTGTCACTATATAAGTATGTGTCACAATTTAAAATTAGAAATCCTACTTTTAATTCACAAAGTGTGTCACCATATACATATGCATCGCTATAATTCATTTTAGCATCACTGATTTTCAAATGGGTGTTGCTATATCCAAAGTTTAAACTTTAATGTGCAATAAATGCATCAAAAAGTCAAATTTCAAATCAAGTTTTGAGTTACATGTCGGTGATCCAGAGCCTGGAATCCACTGATACTCTCAAACTCGATCAAAGATGTTCTGGGGAGCTCTCGTTGCGCCATTTCGTCAGAGGGTTAGAGGTTCAGAGCTCAAAATAGCAAGAATCTCCAAGGTGTGAATGCACAAATGAATTGAAAGTGACCCTTCTTGGCTTATTTAAGCTAGAAAAATAGGGTTTTTTGCCCTAATTTCACCTTGGAGCTAGGGTTTATCATCATTTCCACCAATTTTTCCAATCGGAACCTTATTTTGTATCTTTTTTTGCATTTTTGGCATAATTCTTGCATCCCATAGCCTTTTTGGACCCCTGGGGCAACTTTTCACCTTTATCGAGAAATCAACCCAAAATTCAAAATTTTTGCCTAATTTATCGAGGGGGTAGGGAATCAGATTTATCCTTCTATTGGGGCATCTCAAAAATCATAAAAAAATTATTTTTTGATTTAGGTAGCAGTTTTAACTTGAAGAGCATCAGTCTTTGAACCGAAGTAGTAGGTACCTCGCTTCAAAGAGGGGCAAAATGTAGACACTGAAAAATGTCCTAAACAATATCATACACTCAAATTAGGTTTACTAACATCATTTCCTATTGGAATCCATCCTTTTTTCACTTAATTAATTGAATTGGCCTAGCTATTTAATTAATTACACCATTTCCATCTATAAAACTAGTTCATCAAATCGGGTTAATTCCACCTTTCACGCTAACATTTCATCTCATTAAATTAAATAAATCAAACTATTTAATTTAATTCCCTAAGTCATCTTATTTAATTAAATAACCCTAAGTTATTTAATTAAATATCATTTCACCTCTCCCCATTCATTAAAGCATTTAATTTAATGAATATCACTTTAATTCTTCTAATCTCCTAATTGTGTAATTAAACCTTGTTTAATTAACAATTAAACTAATTCTCCTCCAAAAGTGGAATATTCCCTATCTCCTTTTTTGCATAATTAAAAATTTCTTTTAATTTGCAAAATATCTTTATCCTCGCCCATGAGAATATTCCAAAGAATATTCTCTCTCCTCCAATCATCTCACTTGAATTCTTAAGCAAGCTAATCTTATGACCTCTTGAGCAAGTCACCTAGTGACCTATGTGTGCAAGTCGAAAATGTGTTTGTTTGGAACAAGTGTGAGCCCTTGATTAAGTTTCATCTTGCATTCTCACCCGTTGATGAGAATCCATGATCCATGCCTCCTATTTCCTCCATCCCTGACCATTGATTAATCTTTCTGATCTCAACCCTCCATTTGTCATTTGCTTTCCTATAAATAGGTTACTATTTGGAAACAAATGGATCCATCTGTCAATTGCAAGCTTATGTTGTTGAATTCACTTGTATTCACACTCTCAATTTACTCACTTTTAGCTAATTTTAATTCATTTTTAGTTGCATAATAGCTTAAAACATCCATTAATGTCTTCCATGCATCCATCTTATTTTGTTTATAAATTAGGGTTTATGTTTTAGCTTAGAATTAGCTTATATTAGCTTAGAAATTACATAATTAGATCAATTTTAGCATAGAATCATGTTAATTTAGATTGCATCATGTTCAATTTAGCATAAGTCAGGTTTTCATCCATTTATCACAATGGTTTCATCGATTCTCTTCCATAGAATCAATTGAGATAGGCTCATTGATCACGGGATTGGGAAAGGGTCGTTGTTCCACATCAACACGACACCAATTCCAAAATAAGATAAGTTTTAAATGGGTTAGAGTAGGCATTTAACTATTTTTGTAGTTTGCAGTTTTCAGTTTCAATAAATGCTTAGTTTAAACTTTCAATTTGAATGATCTTATTTGAGATTGAGGTTTAGTGGCTAAATTATGCTTCGATTCATCATGGATCAAGCGTAATCGACCACACTAATAATCCCCATCTCATAGGATGAATGCATGAATATAATATATGTTGAAGAAAACATGCACACACTCATTATGCCATCTAACTATATGATTTTTTAATGGTGTGTGTTTGATTCCTTATCAAAAATTCACCTTCAAAATTGCTAGAATCCCTCTCCCTAATGATACTCTCTCTATATATATATAAAGAGAGAGTTGGTATTTTCCTATTTCACTCACACAACACCAAAAATATTAGTTAATCATTATCAAGGTATAACTTAATCTCATTTTAATGCCTTATAAATTTTAATAATAGACATGCCAATTTTTAAAAATTTGCATAACACATAGCGCTTTTCTAACAATAATAATAACAACCATATCTATTAATAAATTTGAAGAAATTTCAAATCAATGTGCAACATAATATCCATTATTCAAGATAATTAACTAATTATTCTCGATCAAGCCAAAAATTGTAACACCTTGTCGCGTAAACCCCAAAGGAACAAGTAAAAACGCAACAATTTTTTTTTTAAAGAGCATAAGAATTGTACTTAAGTATTCCAACATAACAATGTTCTAAGTTGCACAACTAAATCCCTTGGGGTACACGAGATGAAATTACTAAACTAACCCATAACAAAGATAATAGATTGAACATTAAATATTCAATTACGTAAATCCATTCATTCACATACCGCCATTTAAAAACATCCATTAACGATAATCACATTAATAAGAGTAATCCATATAAAACCATACATGAAAATCACAAATAAATTAATCATGAGGATATTAAGTATATATATTTCCACAGATACAACATAACATTAACAGTATTGTGATAGCATCCATTATTTATTAAAACCAAATCCTTTGTTAGAACTTGAGCAATTGCATTTATCTTCTCACAAGAGGATGAAACTATTGGAGTGTTGGAATTGGAGGGAAAAACCTCTTGATTTCTAGGTAAGAGTAGAGAATGAAATCCTTTTGTTCTTTGCGGTGGTTTCACCTAGGAATCACAATGTAGGTTGAATGTAGTTTTTATTATAACCTATTTATAAGTGTGGGTGTGTAATTACATTAATACTAAAAGTGTTTTTTAAAGATGGAAGAATATTTTTTTAAAGAATAAAGTAGTTTAATTGGGCAAAGGGGAAACTTCCATTATTTCATAAAATCAATAAAATCCTTAGAGATAATATCATAGTAGTGGAAAGAAAGTTATGAATGCAAGAAGGGAGTTAACTACCAATTAAAGGAAAACAAAGAGAAAATTAAGGGAGTTTGCATGTAAGAAGTGAAAGGAGGCATTTGAAATGTCATATTTTTTGGGATCTCTTAAAGCAGGTAGAGGAAAGTATATAATTTTTGAAAGGAAAACCAAAAATATTATGGATTAGTTGCTGTGGAAAACACAACATTTTTTTATCTCCTTGCTAATAAGTATTATGATTCCAAGCCAGTCTAACTCTACTTTGAAATCATTCATTGATTTTCCTTATTAGTTCTTTTGTTTATATTTTCTCGCGTGATGTTTTCTTTGCATTTCACATGATTTGTTGGAATGTTTCTAGGCAATTGTTTGCTTCTAAACCATGGGAATTTCCACTTAATTTACCTTCATCTTGTTTGATTTTCCTGATAGACTAGATCACTTATAATTTGAATTATGCATTTTTTCTTCACCCTTATCCTCCTATGTGATCTCTACCATATCCATAATTGATACTTATCAAAGGAGCTTCCAATCTACACCTTACTATTTTCGCTCGATAGCTCCAAATATTAAAGCATCATTTCCCATGATAGGGATTTCCAATCCATTCCACCACCTAATTGCATTTTTCTAAGGGTTTCTAAGGTCTTTTTGTTTCATATTCTATGTGTCTATATTGAAATTGTAACCTTAGGAGATGAATATTCTTCTAGAGTTATTTTTTATTGGTATTTGAGATTTGGCACTAAAATATTTGAATATTAATGATTAAGTCCATAGAGATGCTCTTCTATTAAAATAAACTTGCTAGAAACACCCAATGTGTTTTACTTTTCTTGCAAGTAGCACACTCCTTGATGTGTTTGAGGAAATTTCCCTTGAGTCTTCTACAATAATATATCTCCTTGATTTTCTTATAAGTCTCGAAGTATCTTAGGTGAATTTCCAAGCATGTATCATAAATTTGTTTCAAGACCTTATTCTTCACCTTTGATTCAAGGATGAGACAAAGTATGTCCTTGTAAAAGATGAGATTATTTTCTACCTTTAGTTTTTATCCCATAATTTTCCCTCAAGGATATTAGTAGCAAATGTGTTCTCTACATGCTTCGCTATTACAACTGCCTTCCAATCAATTGAGATATCAAACATAGAGTATAAAGTTGGTTTTAGAGATATTGCATCAATTACAACATTATTCTTACCCTTAGCATACTTTATATCAAAACTATAATATTGAAGCTTACTCACCCATTTCTATTGCATGTTAGTCAAATCTCTTTAGTTGAGGAAGAATTTTAAATTATTGTGTTCAATCTTAGCCATAAATCTAAGTTACCAACTAAATATTACTTGAATTTGACTAAATAATTCATAATGACCAACATATTATTATAATAGATTGAGAATAATTTATCTTTGAGCTTATTAATCTCAAATGTTATGGGATACCCATTTTGCATAAATATTGCTTCGATCCCTTTTTGTAAAGCATCATACTCTAATACAAATGGAAGTAAAAATTTGGAACAATTGACACAAAGTGTGAACTCATTACCTCCTTGAGCTTGTAAGTAGCTTACTATACCAAACTTGTCCATGTGAAGACTCCCTTTGGTACAGTTAGCTATGGGAAACTCTTAACAAACTTCATGTAGCAATTGTAGAGGCTAACAAATCCTCTTAGCCATGTCAAGGTATTTAGAGGAGGCCCATCTAAGATTGCTTATATTTTTTGTTGATCCACTTGGACACCTTGGGTACTAGTGATATGCTCCAAATATATATATATATATATATATTTCATCCCTAACTCACACTTGGATGCCTTGGTAGATAAAAACTATTATTTAAGAACATGCCAAGTACCTCATTTAAATTACTTAAGTGATCTTCCAAAGAATTGTTATAGATAAGAATATCATCAAAGAATAGTAGCAAAAAAAATTCAATTATTTGATGAATACTTGATTCATACAAGATTAGAAAGTAGCACATGCATTTGTCAAGCCAAAATACTTGACCATAAATTCATAATGCCTATAATGACACAATTTTTCTTAATTGTTTGATGAATACTTGATTCATATAGGATTAGAAAGTAGCACATGCTTTTTTCAAGCCAAAAGGCTTGACTATAAATTCATTTTTCCCATAATGACATCATTTATTTTGTGAACATCCTTCTCTCTTACCCTTATCTAATGATACCTTAATTTGAGATCAATGTTGGAGAAGTACACTTCTCCATTAAGCTTAACTATTAATTCATTGATCTTGGGAATGAGGTACTAATTCTTGATTATCTTCTTGTTGAAGGTCTTGTAATTAATGCACATCCTCATTATGTCATCCTTCTTCTTAAGGGATTTGTGTTGCAAATTGAAAGCTAACTTAGCAAACATTTTTAATGATTTGTGTGCTATGCTTTTGTATTTGATGAAATCATTCATTTATTTTGAAACCACTTAGGGATTTACTTAGCACCTTTGGAATTCAATTTGGAAAAGGAATAAAAAGAATCATAGTAGCATAATCACAATATTACATTAGCATACATCATCCTAGGCCCATTGCATACTTACTTATTGTCCTTAATCATTTTTCTAAAGTTGCTAAATTAGTCTAACTAATGATTTTATTGAGAACATGACTCTCACAATTCACAAAAGGTGTTTCTAAAGACACTTGTTCTTACTAAGATTTAGACATCAATAAATTTACACGAATAGATTTTACTACTCTGATTTTTACCTATTCATTCATGATGATGTCGAATTAAGTTTGTACACTAATTTATTTTTATAAGTACCAAGATCAAATATTAGTTTTTATCAATTTTTTCCATCTTCATAATCTAAATAAATATCATAGTTAAATTTTATTTTATTTTTAGTTTATTTAACATTTATTATTTCAAGCTTTAACTCATAAATCTATATTAATTATTTTTTAATCAATCTAAAACATTTGTCTCGAGTATGGTTTTCACTTGCAAAAGCCTTTATTTATGGGGGTGTGGCCTTATATCTTCCTAAAGTTTGTATATTTTAAAAAAATCAATAGCATTGTTTATAATATCTACCCTTATATTGCACATTTTACTTGTGCTTCAAATGTTTATGTGATTTATCATATTATCTCATGCACACAATTCTTAAAATGATAAAGTAAATTAGTTAGTTGGCTTTTTCTTGTACTAAGAGGAAATTCAAAGTACAAAGGTAAAGAGAAGTATTAAACTACAGAAAATAAAAACAGTAAGTCACAATGGCCAGGAAAACATCCACCACCTGTAGTAGTTACAAAACAACAAAAAATAGTCTCATAATTACAAAAACAACAATAACATAGTAGAAAATAGCTGCAACAATATTACAACAAAATCCAAATAGAACCGATCAACAACATTTACAATGAGTTGGAGCAGTAAAATCACAACTGGGACCTTAGAGCTTGTGCAGTATGAGGGAATTTTTTGTTTAACAGTTGGTTCACTTAAAGCTTAATTTGTTGAAAGTAGACCTTCAACTTGAGATTCCTTTCAAACTCCACTTGTAGTTGCGAGAACAAAGAAGCAAGATAATAAAAGGTATCAAAGTAAAGCTTTAAAACTGTAGTTTCCTGGTGATCGCTATGAATGTTAAAGATTAATTTACATCTAGTTTTCCATAAATGCAATAAGATGATCTGTCTAACACTAGCAGCAATAACATTATCATGAAGCTCAGTCCTAGAAAGAGCCTCTTTCCATCTTAATTTATGATAAAAAATAGTAGGAAAATCATTAAATATCGAGTTTCATTTCTTTTTAACAAACTGGTAGCCTGTATCTCTTTCAAGGTTAATGAGTAAGTCATAGCTCAAGAAACTAGGCTTTCATGCAGTGGTAAGAAGTACAAAAAACACACCAAGACCTAGGATAATGAAAGTCTCAACACTTTCTTCAAAGATAATGAAAAACTAGTCAAGTCTCAATCGGGTTTCGAAAAGGTAGCACTCCCTTGTCCTTGGGACCAGGTTTGTCTGGATCTTATGAAATATGTGTCTTTAGAAGGCAGGCATAGGGTTTTTTACTATTACCATTTGCCTCTTCTCAATCATCTTCGTCACAAAATGTTGTTAAGTTTCCCTTTCTTCTTGACAACTGATTTGGAGAATTTTGTTAAGATGTGTTTGGACACTACTGCCCAAAACCTTGATGAAACGCCCCCCTTGCCGCTTCACCAGGGCCTCATCCTGAGGCTTTACCACTTCCATTTAGCTCTTTTTCTTCCTAAACCTATATCTTTTATTCGTATTAAGGATCTTGAACCCCCTAACCAATCTATTGTGAATCCCTCCCTGGCTGAGTCAATGGTCCCTAAAAGGAAAACCCCTCCAGTGGACACCGAAACTCTAAATATCCCTAAGCCTAAACCCCCTGCCAAAAAAAGGAAGGGTGGAGTAGGGACAACTCAGTCGAAAGCAACTGTCAAGCTCTGCGAGCTCAAAATTGCTCCCCGCAAGAAGGAAAGAAAACCAATTACAAGGAAAAAAGGTAAGGAAGAGGGTAAATGCTAGGTGGAGCTACTGACCATGAATAGTGAAGGGAAGAAAAATGTGGGTAAAGATTCTAAGGGGGGCATCGTAGTGGTTGCTACTGTGGATACAGGGATGGAGAATACTAGCATCAGGAAATTCCATAGATTGGCGAAAAACAAAAAAGAGGTGCCTGTGAATGATATTTTGAACGATGAGGAGCAGATTGACAAAAAAGGCGAGATTAAGAAAGGAGATACGAAGGAGGATTTTGTGGAGGGACCTAGTCACTTTTCTAACTTCAACAAGATGCACAATGAAGATTCGACGACCCACTCCTCGATCCCTAGGGCTATAGAGAAAGATAATGCTAAGAATATGGACAAGGAGGATGATTATAGCAAGCTACTGGAGTGCATGGATAAACTCAAAAGGAAAATTTCCAAGTTGACTTGGTTCACCATTAAAATTATCCATTGTTTTGTTGGTACCCTTTCTGTTGTGCTTAAGGAAGAAGTGGACAAGAATACTATGGAGGAGGGCCCCAAATGGGTTGGGGAGGATGTATTAAACCTCCTCATATAGAAATGGGAGGGTATAGAAAATTAGTTTGTTGCATCTTTGTTCTATTTTGTCACTGGGTCTTCGTGTGTCAGTTGTTGGTTTGTTGTCTGTGTGTCCTCTTGTTTTGGTGGTTTTTATTTTAATGTTCTAGACTTGATCCATTTTGTTCATTTTGGCTCGTAGTGTAAAGGGTACTACACCCTGTAAATGCAGCTTAATATATCAAAAACAAACTAGTAGCCCTAGAAAGTGTGCCATATATCTTCATTTTTTAAACAAAAATGATATTTATTTGGTTGTATCTTGATATATTTTAACTTTCCCCCAATGGGAAACTTACAGTGGAGTAATTTCCAAGAGAGTAATTGAGCATCAAAAGGAGCTTTTGATTTCTATATTTGACCAGAAAATTTTTCCCAAAAAATTTCACTGAATTTGCAATGCCGCTTAAGATTCAAGCGAGGATTTAAATACAAAATAGGAAGCAACTGTAGATATAACTTTTTAATGGAAACATCAAAAAAGGATAAGCTACCAACCAAAGCCAATCTTTGAAAAAACTATAATGTATAGGAGTACATAGTTTCATAAACAATTCCTTAGGAACCAATGAACACACAAAAAACAAGAAAGGTCTAAATTTATTGCTTAGATTAAATAGTGCTTTGATGGTATGCCATGGTAGCCAACTCAAAGTAGAAAAACCCCAAAGATCACCAACATTACAAACTCCTTTTTTATACAAAGAATATGATTGTTTTGGAAATCTTAAGGCCAAGGGCTACTCATGATAACAAATGAGTTTGCTCCACCAAATGGAAGAAGTAGAGAAGTTGAATCCATGTTGTAGAGAGGAATCTCTCCATTGTAAAAGGTGACAAACACGTTGCCATTCCTTCCAAATTGATTGAATGGATGGAGAAACATTAATTGAAAAGAAGGGGGCATGAAGGATTTTTTTAAGTGATCCCACTGATTGTCATTTACCTTTAACTGACATTGAGTTAATTTTGTCTCTTATAAGAATCTCCCAAGGTTCCTCACCTTTGACAACTCTCATAATACATTTAGCAGCCAAACAAATACCTTGATTTTTTGGACCAGTTAACCCTAGACCCCCTTTACATTTAGGTTGAATGCAGTGGCTCCATGATGTGGATATAAATCCCATGTTGTCATCCCATTTAGTCCATAAAAACTTTTGAATAAGCTTGATTAGGTCTTCGTAACCTTTATTGGAAGGCATCCAACAAGACGAATAATAAAAATGTGTGGCAAGAAAAAATTTATTGGCAACTTGAATTTTACTATCCAAAGAGAGAAATTTATTTCCCCAATTGAAAAGTTTATTTTTTAGTCTATTAAGATACCAACTCCACATATCAGAAAGGGAAACCCCAAAACCAAAAGGAATCCCAAGATACTTGATGATTTTTTCATGTTTAATGTGCTTCCATTCTTGAGGAATCCAAGGAGGAGAAGGCCCTGTTTGTACCATCAAGAACTCAGTTTTGTCATGAGCAAGTTTAGACCCTGAAACAATGCAGTAAAGTTCAGAATTTCCATCACATTAGAAATATTTTTTTCAAAATTTTGCAAGAATAGTAAACTCCATCAGCATAATGTGAATTAATAACCTCAACATCTTTAGGAATAGATTTCCAAAAATGAGCTTCATTTTATTGGCACTTTGAAGCATATAGCCCAACACATCAACTATGAGGACGTAAAGATATGGAGCAAGTGGATAGCCTTGTCGAATAGATCTTTGTAGGGGAAATGAGTTAATCATCATATTATTAATAATAATCTAAGCATTAGCATCTTTAAACAACATTTGAACATGTGCTCGAAATTTGGGCCCAAACCCTACCCATTGTAGCATGCTAAGGATAAAGTGCCACTGAATTCTATCATAAGCCATGTCAAAGTCAAGTTTAATTAAAATTTCATTTTGAATTATTTGTTGGGCCGAGTTACATGTTTCCTAAGCCAAAATAAGATTGTCAAGGATAAATCTACCAGTAATAAAACCTGTTTGTTCAACTCTAACAATTTCTTGCACCATAGGTTTAATCCTGATTGACAAGGCCTTTGCAATAATTTTGTAAGATGTATTAAGCAAAGTGATAGGACACCAATCAGAAATAGTATCTTCCTTTCCTCTGAGAAGAACTTTGATTATGCCTCCATTTATATTTGGGCCCAAAGATCCTTTTGTAAAGTATTCCAAATATAGATAGTAGAAATCATCCTTAATAAGATGCCACATGGCCTAATAGAATTTCATAGGAAGCCCATCACTACTCAAAATTTTGTAAGGGGCCATGGACAAAAGAGCATTTTCTAATTCTTCCAAGGAAAGTACTTTATCGAGGTAATGATTGTACTTAAAATCAATTCGAGCAAGAATATGATCCTTGATAATGTCCTCAAGTGCTTGTTTAATGCCTTGCCATTGATCATATTTAAAGAGATTTTCATAGAATTGTTTAAACAAATTGCCTATTTCAGAAGGGTTGGAGTGTAGAACATCATGATCATACCTTATAGTACTATTTTTTTCTTTTTTGTGTTTATAAGTGAGATAATTAAAATAATATTTAGTGCCCTTGCTTCCTTCTTTTATCCAATGTAACCTAGACCTAACTTTAGCCCCTTGCCCTATATAATTATCAATGTTACATAATTGGGCTTCAGTAGCAACAATGGAGGATTGCAGTTTTATATTGCTAGGATCAACATTAATAAGTTTCTTTTCATGAACAAGTTTACCTTGGAGAGATTTCTCCTTACGTTTATGTTATCGTGCCATTTGTTTTCCAAAGGAACGAAGGAAAGTAGTACATTGAGTACATTGAGTAATGGCAGTACATCACCAATCAATCCAAGAACCTCTTTCATTTGGTTTAGGAAGATCCTTCCAAATCCCCTCAAGGGTAGCCAAACACAAATGATTCTTAAAATGGGAAATATCTAGTTTGAGAGGGAGAGAATTATCATAATTTGGTATTTGAGATAAACATATGCTGCAAACGATGGGGAAATGATATGCTAAGATTATTTGTTTAGACCAATTGTGATATTGGCAGTGTTCAACCATGTTGAAGTCACCTCCAAGAATCCAATCCACATTGGGTAAGTTATTGACCATCTAATCCCAAAGTTGAACATGTTATTTAGTAACATTGGAGGCATAAATAGAACAAAATCCTATAAGTTTTCCATTGATAACAGTGAGGACCCAAACACAACAATGTGAGGGGTCGTCGCCCTTATCAATGAACAACTTAGAGATCCAAGGTGAAAATCCAATAATAGCTCCACTTTTTCCATCTGGATGAGTAGTGTGCAAGAAAGTAGCATCCCTCCAAATATTGCTTAAGGAAGCCTCAAGTCTTATGTGGCCAAGTTTAACTTCTTGGAGTAATAGCACATCAGGTTTCCACTTCATCACAACCTCTTTAATTTTATATTTATGATGAGGGAGTGAAATCCCTCTAACATTCAATGATATAAATCTAAACTTCACGAGGAAGAGAAGTAGAATCATCCTTCTAAGTCAGAACACTAAAGCTATTATCAAGGGTAAGGTCATGCTCTGTGTTCTCACAAATTTTGGTAGTGGAAGAAGGGGATCTAAATCTATGACAGGAGTGAGAAGGGGAAGAAGAGTCACAAGAATGATGGGGAGGGGGGCTAGAATCATGAGCAACCAGCTTAGGAGAGAAAGGATGGGAAGAGGAAGGAAGCTCACGAGGTGAAGGGCGAGTGATAGGATGAGAAGAAGGGGCAAGTGGCTCTTTCCTTTTCCTAAGCACTCTCCACCCATCAAACATAACCACATCTTTAAAAGAAGAAGGTTCAACATACGCGTTAATAGGGGTGGATGGAGAGGCAGAGGAAACATGTGACTTGTTAGGAGGTGAAGGCCGAAGGGATTGAGAAGGGCTATGGTCATTAGGCTGAGAAGACAAGGATGGCTGAATTTTTTTATTTTTTTTGATGGGGCACTCACAAATCAAATGGCCTTCTTTCCAATAGTAAAAACACGTATTTGGCTTATTCAAATAAACTACGGGTTGGTCTAATTTGAAGCCTAGGCCAATCAATTTTATGTTCTCAAGCAAGGGTTTGTTCAAATCAACTTCTACACAAGCTCTTGGGTGAACTCTTAAACTCTTAAACTTGTCTGAATTAAGCTTACATCAAATCACTCTGCCTAGTTGGGCCACAATGTCCTTTAAAAATGGTTTGAAGGCAAAATTAAGGGGAGTTCAATCCACATGGAATAATGTGACCTAGAAGGTCCTTCAAGATGAAAATTGAAATTTCATGCTTGCAAGTAACATATTTGGCCACAAATGACCCAAGTGACATACTGCAACACGACTTGAGCATGGCCTACAAATTTAAACATACATGACACATAACCTTTACCAAGGCCTCTTACGACTTCTATTTCCCAGCCCCAACTTTCCCAATTCAAATGAGCCCACTTATAAAATTTTGTTCTAGTAGGAATGCCTTTTATGAAAAATAAAATTATAGTTATGGATTGACATTCAATAGTAACATCCATAACGTCATCAGAAAGCTGTACTTTTAAAGTTTTACTTGATTTTGTGGAGAGTTGATCTTCCAGTGTTGCTTCATTCAGTTCTTTTAGTACCATGGCAACATCTGCATCGTTCCCAACCTTAGCCATGGTATCTTTTGCAATGTTTTTAGATTGGGCAGGTCTATGTTCCTCCAAATTGCACTCATTCTCCGTCTTTTCTGTAGTATTTGGAATTGGGGTATCGCCAGCTTGACAATCCATAGATTTTGTGCTCATTGTGGCCTTTTTCATAGTAGAAATGACTGCATAGAGGTTGCAAGGAAAACACAGGACGTTAGGGTTTGTTCTCTCTATTAGTTGGCTTTTTGATGCATTAGCTAAAGAAAGTTTTCAATTCATCTTTGCTAATATTTATTGCTAGAATTTTTCGTGCGTTTTGAATTATATGGATGTATATTGAGTCCCTTAATATTACAAGTTTTGAATTATATGGATGCATATTACATCCACTTAAAATTACACATATAGAATTATATAATATGCATAAATATTTATAGACATTAAAACATGTAAAAATATAATAAAAATAAAATAAAGATAAATATAAAGATTGTAAATATATTCATTATAATTATATCAAGTGTAAATTTTAAAATGTAGATAAATATAATTTTTGGTATGTAAAATTGCATAGATAATTGAATTTATTCATACATAATTATATATAATTGTATTAATATATTTGAAAAATAAAATATGTTGAAAATATAATAAAATAAATATAAAAAATAGATATAATAAATAAATTTTAAAATTGTAAATTAATGTATTTTCTAATGTTTGGTTAAAAAAAGTGAGAAAAAATCTTCTCTCGATTCTAAATACTTGTTATTATATCTTAATTAAATGACATATGTTAAGTGGAAGTGGAAGTATGGATAAGTGTGTACTTATAGATTCATTTATGATATCTACACACCATTAAACATTTATATGAATGTTTAACTAATTCATGTCTTTGGAGAAAAAGGTAGATTTGTAAAATATGCACATATAATGAATTGAAAAATCATATTTTTATTTTCAAAGACCTTTATAGAGTGTTTTTATTTTGTATACTTTGAATAATGTAGTTATGTTGAGAAACATTATATAATTGTATTAGGGAGGATGTGAAGAACTATAAATAGAAACTCCTTATGTGAATTTTTTTTTTTTTTGAAAAAATAAATCAATAAATAAAATAACAAGGTGTTCTTTAAGAATTTGTAATAGAAACTTATAATTAATTGAAAGTGTGATAAGTTTTTATTTTTAAATTTTTAATTTATAAATAAAAACCCATTTACTATATATTAAAAAAAATGGTGTAAGGTGGCGAGGAAGAGCGAAAAAATGCAAGCGATTTGGGAGGAAGAAGATGGGGAGATGTCAAGGAAGGCAGTTGGTTAGACGAAGGAGCAACTGGTGAGAGTAGGTTTGGAGAAAAGAATCATATTTCACAATGGGTATACACGAACGACGAATGGATGGATCGCTGCCACCCAAGCTACCTCAGATGGGAGAAGCGATTGATAAAAGACCAAAACCACATTGGACAAGGACCCCAGAGGGCAGGAAGAGGAAGACTGCATCAATCGGGGCCAAAGAATAGTAATTGGGATGGAGGCAGACAACTTGGAATCATCTAAGGAAAGGCTTCTGTTGTCAAAAAGATTGCACCCGAATGCTTGAATATTGAAATTCAACAATCTATTGAAACATTGGAACTAATTCCAGGTTGTGGGTATCCTATAAGGAATTAGACCTCCAGATTCTAGGCTAGTTCCTACTTAATTTTTCGGTTAATAACTGAGTGATTTGGCTGGAAAAGGGAGAAAGACTATTACTAAATGTATGCAAAACTGTAAATTGAAGGTGATGCACCTAACCAATAATGATTTGCAACTATGACTCACAATAAACTTCTCAGCACTCCAATCTGCACAACCTGATTTGATAATTTAATCACTTGAATGATTTAAATAGAGGCTTTGACCTAATGCAATAGAGGGAAAATGAGGTTTTCACGACTAAATTGATTAATCAATTACAAGCACAGTGCATAACCAGTGAACTTAAACTAAATTGCATACAAATATGTGAAAAAGACAAAAAAAAAAGAAGAGGTTTCAAAATTGAAACACAATAATTCTTTGATCAAATTCCTCACAAAAACGATGCTTGAAATCTAGAAGGCAAATTCTAAAATACTGAAAATTAAAAGAATCTTCTGCAATAACACAATTTGAACCTATAAAAACACTATTGTATTAATTTGAAAGCTGAGTTACAAGATGATTCACTTTATAGAGTGCAAAGGCTAAAAAACAAGAACTAGAATGAAAAAGATAAAAAATTTCAATATATACAATATGAATGCACTTCAAAGTGCATGAATCAGCAACTGAAAGTCAATTTCAGTGATAAAGTGACAATTCCAAAGTGAAATCCAAGCATAAGTAAAAATCCTTGAAAATGTGGTTCAAACTCATGCAAAAATGAGTGAACTCAGTCTTGAACCTGCAGTCATAAAGCATGTAACTGATATGCAACTTAAACTGAACTGAAATCCTTGAAAAGTTAGGCTAAAGCATGCAAAACTGCCTCGTTCTTACCAATTCGCCCATGCACATTGGAACTCCATCTTCACATTTAAGTCTTTAGTTGAAACTGATGTGTAATTGAAGTAAATTATGATTTAGCTTTAAATAACATCTTTATTTGCATTTTAGATGATGAATTAATTAAATGATTTATAATGCATCATTTAATTAATTCATTTACAAATTTTAATGTGAATAAAGATGAGGAATAAATCTAAACTTGAAGGCACCTACAACCTCATACTTAGCATAAATTTGAAAATATACATTGTTCATTAATCATCATTGAAGACCACCATGCTTATTCCTAAAGTTGACCACACTTGGCATATATTTGGCAATGATTTAAATATTCTGCCATAATACTTAAGTCCAAATCTTCATTATTGATAAGGTTGGCCACTTTGCTTAGGCGCATTGACTTGAAAGTCATGGCCACGGGGAAAATTAAAAGACATAATGATTATCAAAAATCCCCAAAATAAAGCTTAGGGTGAATGCACAAAAGTAAACATCGAACCCTAAAAATCATTATCACTCTTCACTTTTGCTTCATTGAACAAACTCTGCTGCAGCCGCCATGAAGGGTTTGAGCTTGGTTTTCGATGACTTCCTTTAGATTTACACCTTAATCTTGGTCGATCCTCCCTCTGAAACTCGTTGGTAAGTGTTCTTTATTGTTTTTTAATACAAAACTAAGATTTTCCTCCATTTTGTAGTGTATTTCAAGACTTTTTTGGCCACGGATTTCACCATTTTCTGATGCATTTCCTATCACTGATAATCTCTGTTTATAACTCTTAACTTTGAGGTCACTACTGGAGGTTTTCCTGGAGTTTATATCTGCATTTATTTTGAGTAGAACAAATAAATCCTTTATTACTCTTTTGAGTGATCATTGTACTCTCTTTACATCTTTGGGTGCTACCATAAGACATTGTTTGAGAGAAAAATCTATTGGAAAATTCACGCCCCCTCATGTATTTTTCAACAGTGGAACTATAAGAAGCTCTTCATTCTTCCATGTGTTTGCTTCTATATTGGGTTGGCACGCCATGGTAGATTTGAACCTTTTCCTCTATATGGGTATTCATAATTTATCTGTATTTTGCATTTTGGAGTAAAACCCTTACATGGGGTAAGAAGAAATCTGCATAATATTCACCATAAAAACATTTCTAAGCAAGAATCATTGTATAAATTCTGTAACAGTCGCCATGGAAGACATTTATTTTCTTTCTCCTTGTATATAAAGATAAAGGCTCAGCCTCTTAATCTATGTGTTAAAACATAAATTCACAGTCTCCATTCTTTTTGAGAATAAACATTGTCACGGGTTTCCTTTGTCATTACAGGCTGCCATGGAATTTTTGGGTATCCGTATTTAAGAAATCTGTATATATGCTTTTGTGGCATCTATGGATAGTCACTAAATGGTTGCATTCTTTACTTCCAAGAAGTTGTGCTGAGCTTAAAAAATGAACATGGCTTTATATTCTCTTGGTCACTTCATTGCCACAATTTGACAATAGTCTTATTGCCCTTCAGAACCATGGAATTAACTAGCAGACAACATTATAATTGTCATTCTGACATGGCTACCTTTAAACTCCTTGATATGACTATCATGTTTTGCTTCCCAACCCTACCAAGCTATAAAATATATCAGATCAAATTGAAGAAAGTTATATTACTGAGTAAAGCTTCAAGCTTGTCTACTCTTTCCTTCAAAGAAACTGTCCATTAGTCTTGATCATGGATTATGTTTATCATTGTGATGGTTGTCTTATGATAGAAACTTGTTTAGAAATACATTCGGTACTCGACTTTTGACTGCTCACTTTAGTGCTTTATGCTGGTACAGATTAATCTGTCATGTTCTCTTGGTCTGAAACTATAACAATGTTGTCCTACATGATTTGAGTTTCATATAAGGTGGAAAATGCTAATGAAAATATACAGTTGAAAATTTGTAGTGACTGAAAAGACCTGTAGATGAATTTGCTCCAAATTGTGAGTTCACTATGTTAGGCAATGAACTTCCATTGGCTTTTATAGGAACAAAACTTTTATTTGATGTGGCAAAGATTAACAGTTAAGACTGATGCTTTAGCTGTTCTATGTGATGTATTAAAAGAATCCCACACATTCATTTTTTGCACTCTTAACTGACTTGATCTTTACTTCCCATATCACTACATGTAAATTCTTTAGTGATAACTGATTGTGTTCCATTGTGCATAATGAAATTCTACTGTACTCCACATATATCCTCTGCTAGCTTCAAGACATAATGGACAGTTATTAATTGTCCTGTTACATTCAAACTCACAATGAAATGGCATTGTATCTTTTTAGTTTTATTCAATGAATTTGAACAAAGGGTGAACATAGACTTTCTCCATCTGTTTCTTTTGTGACAACACTCCAATTCATGATTTCCTTGATATGATTCTCTTATGTACGAATATTTCCATTTCTCCAAGTCACTTATGGACTATGAATGAATCTTGAATTATTAGAAACAATTATAAAATGAATTGATAATGAATGCCAGGTAGAGCTAAAACAAAGAGAACAAATAAAGTTGATGCTTCTTCAACATATCTTTTAATTGTTCCATTTTGAATGATGAGTAAACAAATAGTTTTTTGAATTCTATTGAAAGTTTCTTGATCAACTATTCATTCATGAAGAGTGATGATTAATTTTGTTCCATACTGTTGTCTGTTATTCTTGGTAAGCTTATACCAGATTCAATGTGTATCTTCAGTTACTTCCAAGACAAAATGAATGTCATCAATGCATTTGTTGTTTTATGAGAATTTGATCTATTAAATTTCCACCATGATATAGCTTCATATGGCTTGAAAGTTGTTTCCTTAAGTTTTTCTTTGAATTTCTTTTATGACAGCAATCTTACTTCATGACTGTGACTGATATAAAGCTCTCATATATAAATAGATGAGAGGTGTCTGCTTGATATGCTAGGCTCTACCCCTGTGGGAGCCTATTTTGCTCCACATATCTGATAAGATAACCACGAACATGATGAATTTGTCCCTACACATTGAAACAAACATGTTAGCAAAATAAAAGAAGTTGAAAGCTTCCATTGAGTTATGTTTTTCTTGATTGTCAGCCTTTCATCTTATGAATGCTTAGTTTAATGCAAATTACATTCCTATTGGTAGCATAGGCTTAAGGCAGAAAGTAATTCATCATTGCTTAGAGTATAACTCTAATGCCACTCTTTTACAATTTTACAGGTTCATGGAGCGAGGAAACGAGGCTGCAGTTGCTTGGAAACGTGACGGCTGAAGATACCAACGAAAGTGATTCATCATTATAGGCAATGATGAATTGCTCCTCTTCTTTACACTTATGTTATTTTCAGTAGTGTAGTTTGTCCTTTAAAATTGTATTCATCATTTGATTGTCAAAATCAAACTCAGTTACTCTCGCGGCTTGTGCGAGATTCAACATTTTTACAAAATGAATAAAAAGCATTACTATGCAAATTTTCAATTTTTTGTTTCAAATGCTTGCACAATAAAACTATGATTCAGATATAAAATGATCTTCTATGATGATCAATGAATACTTCAATCAGATCAATGAAAATTTCTATACCTATAAATGATGAATTTGATTCAGCTCTACCTGTTTGCTTGAAGTGAGAAATAGGTAACAGCTTCAATTTGTAGGTATGGGTAGTTCTAGGAAAATAGAAACCCTAAAGTGGAATCTTCAACGAATTGGCGAAGCTAAGCAAAAGAACCCCCAAGGAGAATGAGTCACCCTTAGAAAGGAAGGGTTAGGATATCATCACAAGAAGGACCTTTCCATCAAGCCATGGATTGAACTAACCGAAGGTTGGCACAAGACAAGCAAAGAATAGAGGCTAAAGAGGGAAATGCAAGGGTCGATCGAGAGAGGGAGGAGCAACCAAACTGCAAGGCAAAAGACAAAACCATGGGAGGAAAGAAAGAGAGCCAATCGAACTGGAGGAAGAACTATAAGAAATATAAGAATTACGACAGCAGAGGATTCAAAGGGCAAGCTTATCAAAGGAATAGGAGAGGGAATAGATCATTAGCTCAACCCAAACCGTGGGGAAGAAAACTATTTGTAATGCCAACAGAAGCACTAGAATCGAGGGTGGCTAGGCTTGAGGATAAAGCATTATTCAAAAAATGGAGTGTCCCATGATGCCTTGAGGAAGAAATTATGGAATGGTAGCATCAAAATTTTAAGGACTGGGTAAGTATTCATAAACTACATAACTCCTTTTTCCTCATTGAATGTGTAGATATGGATTTAAAGCAGAAAATAGTATATGGAAACCCCGTGTTCTTAAAAGGCCATAGCTTTCATTGCGTAAACTAGAAACCAAATTTTTATCTCTGGAAATACACTATAAAAAAGATCTCCACATGGCTCAAATTGGTAGATCTCCCATCTGAGTATTGGAGTTTGGAGGCTCTAATTAAGATAGGATATTCCCTAGGAGGATGCCTAGGATTTGATGAGGAATTCATCAACGGTAAGAAAGAGGCAGAAGCAAATATTCTAGTGGAGGTAGCTGAAGGAGTGGGAATCTATAAAAACCTAGAAATACTATGATAATATGAGAGTTGGATTCAAAAAGTGGAATCATGCAAAGGAGCAAAGGCAGGAAAATGCCTATTTAGAGAATTGACAAGGGTAGGTTGCTCATAGAAAAGGGCAGATGATGCAAGTAGGAGTCCTACCAAAGGAAAGAAAAGAGAGGATGAAGCATCAAATAACATTTGGAGAGTGGTTAGTCAAAGCAACAAAGGTCAAACAAGTGGAGAAGGATCCCAAAAAAGGAAACTAAATGAAAGTTGCTTGAAGTCAAGAGGAGAACTATGTCAGACTCTAGAACTTAGCTTAGGGGAAACCTAGGCAGAAAGAGACCTAAAAATTCTCCTAGAACAAACTAGGGAATTACATAAAGACATTACCCTCCAACTAGAAGAGTTATCTAGCGACACAAACAACCCAAAGCAAGGAGAACAGAGGGAGAAGACAAGAGTTTATGAACCAAGTCAAGAAACTAGGAGAGGAAGGAAATAATATGCTAGAAAGGGAAGAGGAAAATGGAGCAAAATTCATAGACTTGGGAGATGTCGCATAGTCTGAAAAAGGAGATGATGATACCTCACAGGTCAAGGAAATTGAAAGTGATGAAGAGCCAAAATTAGATGAAGAAGATCAAGAAGAGGTAGAGGAGGGTGAATTAGTGGAAGAAAGGGATCTTGAACAAACTTAGTCAAGAATAAAAAAGCCTAATATAAAAAATAAAGGAAATAGGGGGCACAAAACAAATAAAGCCAAGCTGGAGATAGCGACAAATGTGGTAGGTCAAAAAAATTAAGATTGAGGAAGGATGTTATCCTTCCATAGGGGCAATGAGGTTCATGCCCCTAACAAATGGTGTGTGTTCAAGTGCCAATTTGACCAATCAAAAGTAGACATCTTCCTACAAGAGACAAAACTAGATCTAAAAGAGAGAGGAAATAGACTCAAATGGTGGAGACAATGGAAGGGGCAATTTTTTGGAGTTGAGGGTGGCTTATGGGGTCATGGAATGTTGTGGAACCCACTAACAATAGCTGGGGAGGTGGTAGAAGAGAGAAAAAATTGGATGATGCTAAGGTGCAAACTGCTCCAAAATAATGAACAATTCATGATAATTAATGTATATGGGCCCATTCTGACAGTAGAAAAAAGAAATCTTTGGAAAATTCTATTAGGGAAGATAGCAAGTCTTAGAGGAGAAAATGGGATTTTGGTTGGAGACTTCAATGCAACCCTGAACAATGGAGAAAAATGGGGAGGAATAAGGAAAACCACAAGAATCCAACAATACTTTTAGGAATTTGTGGATGGAAATCAACAAATAGACATGCAAACCAAAAATGAGACTTTCACCTGGACGAATAGGAGGAAATATTTCACAAGCATTGCAAAAAGACCAAATAGATTTCTCCTTTTTGGGGACTAGGGAGGGAAACTCCTTGTAGTAAACTATGATCTTGCCCTACACTGGTTTAGACCACTTTCCTGTACAACTTTCAATTCAACTAGATATAACTCCAAAAGGAATCCCTTTCAAATTTGAAAAGATGTGGCTGAGAGATGAAAGATTGGCTGACCTAGTTGCAAAATGGTGGGGAGAACTAAGAATAGGAGACCAATCCCACCTATACAAGATTAGTAAGAAGCTGAGTGATGTGAAGATCAAACTAAAGGAATGGAACAAATCACAATTCAAAAATATATTCCAAGAAAAAGAGAGAGTGGAGAAAGACTTGGTGGTGCTCAATGAGCACATAATAGAAAATGAAATGGGAAATGATGACTACAAAGTAGAAAAAGCACTAAAAGATGAATTGGTAGAGATTTTGAAAAGAGAAGAGTGCTCTTGGAAACAAAAATCAAGGGAGACATGCCTAAAGGAAGGAGACAAAAATACAAAGTATTTCCATAGAATAGTAGTAACAAATAGGAGCAGGAACATAATCACATTAATTAGAATTGAGGATGGATCGAAAACCCAAACAATGGAGGAAATTAACAAAGAAGCAGTAGATTACTTTTAGGAAATTTTGAACAGAGCAACTCTGTAAAACATGAATGCAAGGGAGAAGCTTCTAAGTGTCATCCCAACAATAATAGGAGAAGAGAAAAACAAGATCCTCTACTAGAAAATTAGTAAAGAAGTAAAGAGAGAAACCTTCCAACTCAATCCGGACAAGTCCCCAGGCCCGGATGGCTTCCCAACAAGTTTTTAATTTTTTTCGAGATATAGTGGGTGATGATATGACACTAGCGGCGAAAGAATCTAGAAGAAGAATGGTGATGTTGGGATCAATTAATCATACATTCTGTAGACACATAAAATATACCGATTGACATTGTGCATCGGATCCCAACTAGTAACATCGTTTCTTCCTAAATCATCCCTCGGTCTAACCATTTAATCAAATCTCCTTATCTAATTAAATTCATCAATATTCCTCTCTTAATTAAATAAATTATTTTATCTAATCAAGTCACCTCTTTTGTTAATTAAATCAATCCATTTGATCTAATTATCCCTATTTAATTAAATAATTAATTTTATTTGATTAAATATCTAAAGTCTATTCATTAAATTATATAAATTAAAACCTTATTTGATTTAATCTAACACCATCTCTTTTAATTAAATAAATCAAAATCCTTATTTAATTAATCTCTTATCATATTCCTCTCTTATTTGATTTAAATAAATCCATAAATCTGAGTCAAGTAGGTCACATCATCTAATCTCCTATTAAATTAATTAACCCTTGATTACTTTAATTCTAAATCATGTCCCATCCTCTAGATTTTGCAAGTTGCACATGAAAATAGATTTAATTCATTTATTAAATCCCTATTTTCCTCACAAGGCATCTTTTGGAATATTCCCTCAAATTTGAATTCAAAAATTCCAAGTCAACATGTACATCCAACAAGGCAATAAATTCATCTTACATGTCATTTTCCTTGAGCTAAGTGGCATTTATTGCATTTTCCCTTCCCTCTTACATGTCATTTCAACAAATTTGAAATTCAAAAATATGCATTTATTGGCACAATTCTCAAATCTTGCACATCCTCCATCCATTCATAGATTGACAAGTGGCATCGTGCCATTGGATGAATGTTAGTCCCACATTGCTCAAATTTGGACATTCATCCATCTTGGCATTCTATAAATAAAGAGCTTATATCCTCATCTCATCATCCACAAATTATGCAAAGTTATTATGCTAAAATATTTAGCCATTTCTATCCATCACCATTGAGTTCTTAGCTAGGCTTTTATAGATTTTGGTTTGGAGCTCTCATCCTCCATCTACAAAGTGGATCAAATATCTTCAACATATCAAACTTACATCTTAGGAATTGGGAAAGGGCCAATTTTCACATCAAATTGGCACCAATTCCCCCATGGGATCATGTGTTTTCTATTCTAATTAGGATTGAATCTATATTTCCTTGTTTTATTGTGTTCTTCATTATTTTCTTTCCTAATTTGAAGTTTGTAAATGGATTTCATGGGGAATCCTTGTTCATGCTTGCAATATCTAACTTAATTTGAAAAAAAGGACAAAGTGCCCGACAGGTCTGAAAAGGCTCTAGGAGGTCAAAAACGTGTCTAAATGTAATAAAACGATGTAAAATAGGCCTCAACTGGACAAAAACAAGTTCGGGGGTCTAAAACCTTAGCAGGACAGCCAATTAGGGTGAAAAAACCCTAATTTTCAAGCTTTAAAAGGGGCCGGAGGGGTCACTTTCAAGTCATTTTCAAACACTTCCAATAGTAACCTTGAGATTCAAGCTCTAACCTCCTGATGATATGGCATAATGACAGCTTCCCCTGCACATTTTTGATTGAGTTCGGACGTACCAGCGGCCACTGGCATCGGGGCATCGGTATGTGACCCTTACCTGAGCTTCGTTTTTCATTGATTGCTTCATTTAATGCTTTTAAAGGTTGGTCCGTCTGCAGCGACGCTATATAGTGCCGCTCGGCAATCAAACTGCGTCGCGCGGTGCGATATTGTGCCACGGCAGTGCAATTTGGAGTTTGAAAACTCTGACGCTAAGCTCAAGGCTAGTGGGGTGGTTTGAAAAGTGCGACGTGACAGTCTTGATTCCACCCAAAGTACGCTGTTAGATGAGAAAGTGCACCGTAGTGGTGCAATTTTGCTCTTTTAAGCCCTAGCGTCGAAGTTTGATTAGAAATCAAACTGCGACACCTTCATAGGTTGCACCACTGGAAAGGTTCTTGGAACCTTCGACAAAGATTTTTTCAAAAAAAAATTAACATGGTGACCTTCCTTGATGTAGGACATGGCGAGGGAGCTCTACTCCTGAGAGCACAGATCATGGGATTTGTCTGGATTTTTGCGAGACCTGAGCAACAAGGACCAGGATTGACTCTAGATTGTGGGGTTATGGTACATTGCGTACACATCACCCATTCGCACTCACCTAGGGATGTTGTCAGCGCTGGCCGAGAGATGGCACAGTGAGACCTCTTCATTTCATCTTCCCACTGGTGTGGCCACCATCACCTTAGAGGATGTTTGGCGTATTTTGCGATTGTCGATTTATGGTCGACGGGTCATTTTTGATATGGACAAGGGGCGTGAGGCCTGCCATAGATTCTTTGCCACACAGGACATCATTTTCTGCGAGGGACAGATAGAGCGCAAGTGGGACAGGATCCTGACACCTCCCTACCACTAGGTGATTGCATCCATCATTTTGGGTCTTATTGCCCCTAATAGATGAGGGTGGTATTTCAGTCCCAGCTAGGGATATTGCTGGGAGCAGATGGTTCGAGACAGGCTAGTTTGTTTCACATGGGGGCATGTGCTTCTTGTGTCCTTATACAGAGATCTCCATGAGTACATCTACATGGATGGCAGAGCACTTTGAGCAGGGGTGACTCTTCTTCACATTTGGGCATGGGAGCACATTGTTGTGCTGCACCCACGTGTTGTTTTAGTTTCGATGCTACTAGACGATCCCCTCATGTGGTGATATAGAGGCGGTGTGTCCTTCACACACACCAGTGAGCACTGGATCCCCTACTGAAGGAGGGTTCTTGATGAGATGCAGGTTTTCACCTGGCGACAGTACCTTGGTTGGCCCGGATGGGCCAACGATGCTGATTAGATGTTCTATTGCCACCAGGACCGGTTTATATAGGGGTGGGAGCACACTATGATTGAGAGGTATCTGCTTGAGTGCGTGCAACGTCAATTCAGGGAGCCCCAGGATTGCTCCAATGATGATTACATAGCCCTCTTCGCCCGTAGCATGACACAGGTGTCATGGGGGCGGTATATTCCTGCTTTGGAGGTGGTGGATAGCTTTAGGCAGTTGGTAGCTAGGCGATGGGCTTATGATCAGGGGCTTGCAGACCCAGGTATGACTCAGGCTTAAAGGGATTGGTTCCAACCTCCGCTTCGGTTGACTATTCCAGGTGCAATTCCGGATCTGCAGAGAGTTAGAGGCAGAGGGGGAGGATGAGGACAGAGGGTTGATGTCCAACAAGATCAACCAGTTGTGCCACCAATCCATCTAGGGTAGGGAAATTTTATGATGCCAGACCAGCAGTAGGATCCACTAGGTGTACCACCACGAGGCGAGGGTCAGCCTCAGGTGCAACCACAAGTACAACCAGTGGGACAGGTGGATCCTCAGGATGCGTTGATTGTGTAGTTATAGGCTCAGGTTCAGGCCGTGACAGCCGAGAGAGATCAGGCGAGGGCCAAGAGAGAGAAAATGAGGGTCAAGAGGGATTAGGCCATACAACAGAGGTAGGTTGTAGAGCTACAGGAAGCCACAAAGCTAGGCAAGAGACGACAACTAGAGAGCATGGCCGCCTCCTCCTCCCAGGGTACAATGTCAGTTCGATCATATAGGGATGTCGTCTGAGAGGCTAAGTACTACTAGAGGCATTATCATGAGGCCATACCTAGAGGAGGATGAGTTCCAGAGTACTCGCAGCAGACCAGCTACAGACTAGCAGAGGGTCATGGTGACAGAGGCAAGGGCAACATTCACGAGGACATAGCATGATTGGGATGATATGATACTTTTTGTGCCTTATGGGCTCATTTTTAATATCCCGATGAGCCTTTTGTATTGATTGACATACATGTATAGTGATCCAATTTATTCTTTGTACTATGATAGTTATTTGATGATATATATGAGTCGATGATGATTTTGATGAGATGTGATGTGTACTCTTTATTTATGCATGTATGGTTCTACTTCTATATGTTGTGCAATGACATTATATGATGCTTATTTGATGGATTTATGGATGAATTTATTTTTGATGATGTGTGCATTATTATTATGACTAACGGATCTATATTATGTTGCCTTATGATATGCAAATGTATTTATGTGATGCGTAATGATGTTGTCTATATGATGATCTATTTATGTTAATGCAAATGGTGATGTGATACGTGATATGGAATGTAATATGCAAAATGATATGGTATATATGTGAAATGTTATGTGAATTATGCTTATATATGAATGGATTATGGATGGATGTACGCTTTGTATGTAATGAATTATTTATGCTTATGTGGATTGAATGATTTATGATGCTATTTATGAGATGATGTAATGATGTAATGTGGATGTAATGTTCTTGATATGATGCAAATGAGATGGTTTTATGTAATGCAAATGAGATGGTTTTTTAAGATGCTTAAAATAACAAATGTTATTATCCTAAACATATTAAATGATGATGTAATGTATGTGATACATTTAATATGATGCAATGTTATGTTAATGCAAAGTGGTATGATGATGCATAATGTACGTAATGTGGTGAGATGATGTTATGATGTTATGCATGTATGTATGCAAATGAATTAAATGCTTATATACTTATTGTTTATGATTATGCAAAAATGATTATGAAATGCTTATGTAAATGTTATGCGATGATCTATGTGATAGATGTAATGTGATGCAAGAAATGGATGCAATGTAATAAGAATGAATGTGCTTATCTATATAAAAAATGCTTATAATGACATGTTTATATGATGATGGAAATGCAATGCATATGTTCCCTTTATGATATGTTGATACAATATGCTAATGATTTGTGGATGCAAGGATCGATGACGATGATGGTGATCATGATCAACTATCATAGTACCTTGTTAGTGTGGTGAGCAAGAAGAGAAGAAGTCATTTCAACAAGACATAAGATGATGCAAATGCAAATGATGATGATGATGATTACTTGCCGAGGAATTGGGATTTTCAAAGGGCCGATTTCCTTATGTTTGATAACACATGTAGATACGATGCATCAAGGTATAGAAAACCAGGATGGCATTGTACCTAGTGTGATGGACTTTGACCTGACAAGCAGATAGGAGTATCCTTGTTCACACCTGACATACAAAAACCCTGCTAGGATGCACTTTAGAAGTTTCAAACACCTTAGACCAAAACACAGAAAGGTAAACCTATCAATGCAATAGTCAACAAGTTGTCGAAAACCTCCTCCATACATACCTAACAAAGCAAGTATTCACCAAGGTTATATTACAAGAACGTCCAACAAGCATAGCAGACAAAAGATAACGATTGTTGCCCCATTACTTTCTCTCTAAATAATTTTGAGTAGACATCATCAAGAGGTCATTGGAATGAGCGCAATAAGATAAATCAAAAGATAAAGACAAAGTAAACAAACAAGTTGATGCTCTTCAATATCGCTAATGAAAATTGGATGTGTTTTCTAAGGATGAGAACCAAAACTATTGCCAAAAGATAATGCCCATTGTAGGAAGGATTCATCCTAGGACATGTTAGTGGATGGTGGCACGCCATTTCATTTATCCAAAGAATTCTAAAAGATGATTGATATGGCATCAATTGGATGATAAGTTATCGACACAAAGAGTTGACCAACTTGCTTACATACTGACTTAGACCTAAGACTTGACGATTTTGAGCTTTCACTTTTAACCTGCTAGACTTGTTTCTGATTGTCTTACCAAATATTGAGGATGATGATCGTTTATTATGAGTGACGTTATTATGAGTGCAAGTGAGATGAGATAGATGGATTTTTTTAAAATATTTGGATGTTTTTGACATTTTTGGAATGTTTTTGAGGCTATTTTTTGGTATATTTTGGAGATTTTGCAATTTTTTTGATTTTTTACTTTTCGAATGTTTTGGGATTTTCTAAGATTTTGACCAAGAGACTAACTTAAAGACCTATCCTAGGGGCCTTAGGGGTTGATCAACACATTAGACTTGCCTACGTTATACACGCAAAGACCACGTAGTTCGACTGACGACTTGACTGATTTACAAATGAAGATATACATGATGAAATGTCAGTTTATTATGACAAACTCCTAAAGGACTGACCTAAGTGTCTTGAGGGATGATCAAAGATCAACCTTGCCTATGTTCAAGCTCAGAGATGACGTAGTTCGACAAGATGACCCTGTTTCTAGCTTTTTGATGATTTTTGAATGTTTTTAGATTTTCTAATGTGAGGATTTTAAGGATATACATGAATCTGATCCGATAAGAACATGCCCCCAGCGTGATGCAATAGACTACTCTAATAAAGGCAGGACAAGTTGACCTTGAGGATGGGCTGAGTAGTACTAGGAGGGATCATGATATGAAAACATGACCAAGCTATGGTGCAGATGCGAGTGGATGATGGAAGCGTAATGGATGAATGATGCAGAACAAACCATAAAGATCCTGGTGGATGGAAAGTGCTTATTTACACAAGGTGCATGTTTGCCAGGTTTTCACCAAGGTACCTGCCCAAATTGCCATCAAAGTGGTTTTCACTAGAGGACGATTTTTTCTCTTTACTATTTTTTATCCTTTTTCTATTTTTTTGTTTTTTTTAAAAAAAAATTGTTGTCACCAAGACGCCTATTTGCCAGGTTTTCTCCGAAGTAACCATTTTTTTAGGACTTTTTTGATTTTTTTGGATTTTTTGGTTCTATACCTTGAAAGATTTAGGCATAAAACTATTTGAGATAAGAGCTATTCATGGGCTCTTGTAGAGGTTCCCCTTCAGGTGTTGATAACTGATATGCCCCTAACTTGTAACTTGTTGTGATGACAAATGGTCCCAACTAATTGGGTTCAAACTTGCCTTTGTTGCTTGGGTTTGGGATATTCTTCTAGTTTTCTTTTAACACCAGTTCTCCAACTTGGAGAGTCTTGCTTCTGATTTTCTTATTATAGCTCCTTTTGAGTCTATTCTGATAGACTTGTAAGTGATTTAAAGCATCTATACGTCGCTCATCCAATAGCTCCAGCTCATTTAATCTTGACACTTAGTACTCTTCATTAGTGATGAGGTTTTACAGTGATATCCTGAGTGATGGGATCTCGATCTCAATAGGGAGTACTGCTTCTGATCCATAGACCAAGGAGAAAGGGGTGGCATCGGTGGGTGTGCATATGTTGGTTTGATAGGCCCAGAGGGTGGGATTAAGCTACAAATTTCAGTCACGACCTGTGTCATTGACTATTTTCTTGAGGATTTTTAGAATGGTTTTGTTTCTAGCTTCTTCTTGGCCATTGCCTTGAGGATAGTATGGGGTGGAGAAGCGATGTTGGATTTTGATTTTTTTGCATAAGTCGTGGACCTCCTGATTCTTAAATGGTGTCCCATTATCTGAGATAATGGCTTGTGGAACACCATATCAGCAAATGAGATAGTTCAGGAGGAGCTTTGAAATCTGCTTCCTAGTTATGTACGTCATGGGTATGGCCTCCACCTACTTAGTAAAGTAATATATTGCGGTTATGATGAATTTGTGGCTATTAGATGAAGTGGGTGTGATTTTGTCAATGAGATCAAGTCCCCACTGTGAAAAGGGCCATGGTGTGATGATGGGATGAAACTCTTGAGCTGGAGCATGGATGAGGTCCTCATGCTGCTGACATTGTAGACACCTTCTGGCATAGTCATGTGCCTCTCGTTCCATTGTGGGCCAATAATACTCCATCCTCAACAGTTTCTTGGCTATGGTCATTCCACTCGAGTGTGAACCACATATACCGTTATGTACTTCAGTTAGAGTGGTTAATGCCTCCTCAGCGTTTAAGTAGCGTAGTAGGGTTCCTTCTATTCTTCTACGATATTGGGTACCACCTAGGATGACAAATCTAGATGCCTTTTTAAAAAAGGTTCATTTTAGGTTTGAGGGTAGGTCAACGGGTATGACTCCTATACGAAGGTATGTGTAAATGTCATGATACCAAGGATCACCGGTACCAATGATCTCGCACACATATTCTGATTTTGGTACCTCAAATGTAGGTACGAGAAGCTGCTCAATCAAGAATTCATATTTTGGAACGTTGTGGGGGATGTCGAGCAAGGATCCATTTGTTGCCATGGCATCTGCTGCTCTGTTATTGGTTCTAAGAATCTGCTCAAATGTTATTTCAATGAAGGATTCTTTAAGAGTCTCCACCAATTTCTTGTATGAAGTGAGCTTGTCATCCTTGGTCTGGTATTCATTGTTCACTTGATTTATGATCAATCGAGAGTCTCTATATACTTTGAGAGCTATGATGTTCCACTATACTACTATTTTGAGACCTATGGTCAAAGCCTCGTATTCCACAATATTATTGGTGCAAAGAAATGCCAGTTTGTAGGACCTTGGTATGCAATCCCCTTGTGGTGTGATAAAGAAAACACCAGCTCTTGATCCATGTTGCGTGTATGAGCCATCAAAGTATAGTTTCCAGTGGTTAGCTATGTTGAGATTAAAAATGGATTCATCTAGAAACTCTAAGACGAGAGGGTTCTCTGAATAGATTGGTGCTTTTGCTAATTGATCTACAATGACTTGTCCCTTGATTGCTTTCTGCTCCACATATTCGATGTCGTATTCTGATAGTATCATCACCCATTTTTCCATTCTTCCTATGAGCATTGCCTTTGATAGTAGATACTTGAGAGGATCAATTTTGGTGATGAATTTTATTTTATGTGCCAACATGTAATGTTTGAATTTTTGTGATGCAAACACTACTGTGAGGCATTCTTTCTCGATGAATGAATAGTTTAGCTCATGCCCAATCATTGTCCTACTGACGTAATATATAGCCCTTTATGTTCCATTTTCGTCATGCTGAGCTAAAAGAACTCCAAGGGCTATTGTTGTTGCTGACACGTATAGAATCAATGGTTTTCTTGGGATTGATGGCATTAAGACTGGTGGTGTCAGTAGATATTCTTTGATTTTATTGAATGCCTCTTCACACTTGGTATCCCATTTGTACGCTACTCCCTTGTGGAGTAGGTGAGAGTATGGGTTTTGTTTGTCCGCCAGTTGTGCTATGAATCTTCAAATGGATTGTAGTCTGCCTTGGAGACCTCTCAGTTGCTTTAGTGTTTTTGGTGCCTCCATCTCGAGGATTTCTTTTACTTTTGTTGGATCCACCTTGATACCCCTCATTGACACTATATATCCTAGGAGCTTTCCTGATTGTATGCCGAAGACACACTTCTTTGGATTTAGTCTGACCTTGTACTCTTCCAGCCTGTCAAAGATGGCACTTAGGGTTGCTATGTAATCTTTTCTCTTTCTGGACTTAGCTAGAATGTCGTCAACATAGTTTTCAACTGTCTTATGAATCATTTCATGGAATATCAATGTCATTTCCCTTTGATATGTTGCTCCTGCGTTCTTTAAGCCTAATGACATCATGTTCCAACAGTATGTCCCCCATGGACAAGTGAAAGTTGTTTTATGTTGGTCCTCTTTAGCTATCATGATTTGATTGTACCCTGAGAACCTATCCATTAGTGACAACATTTCATGTCTCATTGTCATGTCTATTATCATGTCAATGTTGGGAAGCAAGAAGTCATCTTTTGGACATGCCTTGTTCAAATCTTTGAAGTATGTGCAGATTCTGATATTTCTGTCGGGTTTTGAAACAAGTACCTTGTTTGATACCCATTCTAGATAGTCTATCGGTCGGATGAATTGTGCATATAATAGCTTCTTTAGCTCCATTTTAACTAATAGGGCGATCTAAGGATGCATTTTTTGAAGCTTTTGTTTGAAAAGCTTTGCTTTTGGATACACTACTAAGTGGTGAATCATGGTCTTTAGATCAAGTCCTGGCGTGTCAGCATAATTCCATGTGAAGTTTATTTATCTTTCTCTTAGGAATGCCACTAGGAGCTCTTGCTCTTCTAATAGTAGTGATTCTGCGTAGAATGTGATATGTGGGGTCTCCTCTGTTCCTAGGTTGATTGGATTGCATTTTTCTGCCAAGATTGCTGATTTTTCCTGATGAATAGATCTTAAATGAAGATTGAATCCCCCATCCTCGGGTGCCTCAGAAAGGTTTTCACTGTTGGATACGTCCTTTCTTTTTACTTTTTTCTGGTCAGAGAGTTCCATAGTGTGGTTTTCACTCAAGGACTTAGATATGATTCTTAATTTCTTACTTTCATGATTGAGGGATTCAATCGTTTCCCCATAATAAGCATGTGTATCTAACTCGATTATGAACCTTGCTTTATGACCCCCCTCTAGAATGTTATCCTACAGTCCCATGAATTCTGAGAGTGCCTCATCATTTTCAAATGTATCAACAACTAGTGGTCCTCATTGGTCGTAGTCGATGAGTTGGGGATATACTAGGCAGATCTCATGATTTTGGTGGTTTGTTTCAAAAGATAGGGTGCTAATCATGCAAAGAGTGGTATCCTCAAATAGTCTAGGTAAGTTAGTCAGGTGATCCTCGTCATCGCTACTACTACTGACATTGGTTATATCAAATGTAAAGCTATCTATGACTCTACCTGTAGACACTGGTAAGTGTAGTTCTGCTGGGGTTGGTTGAGGAGGATTATTAACCATTCTAACTAGAGGATTTCAGCCTCGTATGGTTATACTCAGAGGGGTACATCCAAGGCCAAGATTTGTTATTGGTCGCGTCTCTGGAATGATAGGTATTATAACCCATTGTCATTTTGTCCCAGTCTTTGATTTATGTTGTAGCCCATTGTGAGCATCATTTGCAGACCCTTGCTTCTGTCATCCATTGGTAAATAAGCTATTGGTCTTTTATCTGGATATAGCATATGAGATGAATCTGCCTCAATAACTTCTCATCCAAGATCCCCCCAACTTGTAAAGGTGGGATAGTTTTTAGGAGACGTTTGGGATGTGGAGGCTTCATTTTTTTGCGGATGTCCCCATGATCTAGGAGATTGTGGTAACTCTCCTGCCAAAAAAGCATTATTAGGAAGTTTGTAGTTTCCACAACCATTATCTTGGATGATGACCTTGATGTCAGAGATGGTGGGAATGGCGAGAGTGGTGGGTGTCTCTATCGCAGAAGTGGACGCGAGAGTGGCGGGATCGATGTATGCTGTGGATGGGCCCTCATCATTTTTTGGTACTTGGGGGATTTTGTAATACTTTGCTTCAAGATTTTTGCAATAGGAGAAGGGTTAAAGATCTCCATGGATGGTAATTTCTTGTCCGTTATGTGTAAATTTCCCACATTGGTGGAAAGTTGATGCTACTGCTTTCATTGCGTGAATCCATGGGCATCCTAGGAGGATGTTATATGGCAAGTTGAGGTCCAAGACCTGACAAGTGGTTTCCGTGATGGCATACCCTACTTGAATAAGGAGTTTTATTGTTCCCTGAGACACTCTTTCTTGATCATCATATGCTCTTATTGTGATACCCTTTCCTTTATTGATGGAATCCTCTGATATTTTAAATTGCTTGATGAGACTGAGAGAACAAATATTCAAGCTCACACCTCCATCTACCAAGACCCTTTTGACTTTGCTCTTATGTACTATGGCTTCCAAGTGAAGTGCACAGTTGTGAGATGGTTGAGCAGGGAAATCTTGGTCAGAGAATGTAAGAAGATTAGGCGTAATGATATTTCTGACCATAGCTTGGAATTGTTCTGCATCAAGATATGTGGGAACAGTGGATGAGGCCAACGCTTCTTCAAGAATTTTCTTATGGGTAGATGATATTTTTAACAACTCCATGATGGAGATTTGTGTTGGTATTCTTTTGAGCTGATCTAGGAAATTGTAGCCATTAGGGACAGATCTAGATGTAGGGACTCTATTTGGCTGGGATGATCCTGCAATGGTTACTTTGCTGCCTCTTGTGGTGACTCCACAATCTTCGGCATAGGCGCCCTTGATGGTGATGACCATGCAATTTTCATCTAGGGAGGTGACGAATGTTTCATACACATGATTTACGTTTGAGTGGGTGCCTTTCCCTTTATCTTTGTTATTGTTATTCCCTTTGTTGCCATGATTAGGCATTAGATTCGTGTATATCTTAAGATATTGGTTTCCTGTAGGTTGTTCCATGTTTATGATTCTTTTATTGATGAGATCTTGAATTATGTTCTTTAATCTCATGCAGTTGTTCGTGGTATGGCCTTTGATTTTATGGAACTTGCAGAGTTGATTCTCATTATACCAAGGAGGTTTCACATCCGGTTCTTGGTAATTCTCAAATGTAGGAGCCTTGATGAGTTTTTCGTCTATCAGTTTTTTCATGATGACTTCTAGTGGCTCCCCCAAAGTAGTGTATTTTCGCTTGGTATACATCTTGTTGCGTTGGGGTGGTCCCCTTTGATCATTGAGATTGTTTATTGTTGGATTGTTGTGTGGTTGTTGTGTTGCGTGATGATTTTTTTGGTGTTGGATTTGGATTTGTAGTGAGGGAGTGTTTTGGCGAGGGGCTCTAATGACCACCTTGGCATCAATGACACCATTATTAGTAACATTTTTGTTTCTTACCCACGTGCGAGGTTTATCGTTATAATTGGAGTATGGGTGGTTGTTTTGTTGTTCGGGGTATGAAGTTGATCTCACAGGTTGAGTCATGAGGGCTCATTCGATGTTGGGTGCCTTGGAGATCAACTAATCATATGTGGTGATGCCCTGAACTTTGAGATGGAATGCCAAGAGGCCATCAAGGTTGGCTATGATGGTGCAAACTTGTTATTCTTTTGGCATGGTAGACTTGCTCCGATTGGCCTTGGATTGCTATTGTTGTAGGAATGAAGCGAATGATTCACCCTTTCCTTGTTTCAGAGCTGAGATTTCTTCTAGACTAACATCCATTGCAATTTTGCATGCATAATTTTTAATGAATGCATCCATAATTTCTTGAAATGTTCTAATGCCTGAAGGTAGATGAGAGAACCATTCCATAGCATGGCCTGCCAAACTCCTAGGGAATAACCGCATCAGATAAGTATCATCGTATGAGACTTCCATGCAATGAACCTAGAATTCCCTGATGTGATCCTTAGGGTTTCTCGTCCCTCGATATTTGTCAAATTTGGGAATTTCAAATCCCTTGGGGAATGGTTTCATCACTAGGCTCCTATCAAATGGATAGGGACACAAGTTGCTTGGTGTTTTCGTTGTTCGCCCTGATTGAAGATCAAGCACTTGTTGCGAGAGCAACCTGATTTGTGTCATTACATCATTTTGTGGACCAGGGGATGGGATGAAGGTGTTTTGGGGTGTTTCGATTGTGGGTTGGATGGATGGGTTTTTTGATGTGTTCAATGGTATTTGTATGTTCTGTCGAGTGAGGTAGGCTTCCACCTGTTGTTGTATGAACGACGCTTGTTGTTGATCTTGTTGTTGTTGCACTAATATTTGTGCTTGTTGATGTTCCAAAAACACTTGTTGTTGTGCTTGTTGTTGTTGGACTTCCAATTGGGTTGCTTCGTGCTGCTCTTGATATTGCTTTATTACTTGTTGATATGCTTGCAATTGCGCTGCTTGTCTTTGTGTAAGAAGTTGTGCTTGTGCTCGTGCTTGTGCTTGTGTCACTTGATATTGGGTGTTTGCCCTAGATTGAGCTTGAGCTTGTGCTTGTGCCACTTTTTTTTGTAATAGATTTTGTGCTTGAGTATCCTTTTGTGCTTGCATAGCCTTTTGTGCTTGCAATGCGGCTTGGGCTGCTTGGGCAGCTTGTTGGACTTGTAGTGCGGCTTGGGCTGCTTGGGCAACTTGAGCAGCTAGTTGTATGACTTTTTGTTTCTACACTTATTGGAATCCCCTTTGAAAAGCAGCTTGCAATGTTGCATTGTATTGGTTTGATGTGGTGGAAGTTGGTGGTGGTGGGGGTGGAGGTGGATTTGGAATGGCGTTTGATGATGTTGTGTTGGTGTTTTGAGTGATGGATGGTGGTGTTGATGTGGTTGGTCCTTGGGAGACCATGCTTTGCGATGTTAAGGGGTGTTTGATGATGTTGCAATTGCTTGTGCCTTTGTCGTATGTTGTTGCAATGTCGACAACAAGTTTTGAGCATTTGGAAAAATGCTTTGATTGGTATTTGGGATATTGGTTTGATTGATACTTGGTAAAGGGGGAAGCCCTAAACCAAGGAGTGGTGTGGATGATGATGGCAATGGTGGAAGAGGTGGAAATGTGAGGGGTACGAGTTCTTGCAAAAATTTTGTGGTGTCAAAGATGCCCCCTGGTCCAAACATATCTCCCTCTTCTTGTGAATTTGTGAAGAGAGAAGTTTGAGGTGTTGCGCGGAAAAATGTTGATGATAGATCATGATGGAAAGTGAGAGGAACATTCTTATGTAATGGGTTTTTAGGTATGTTTTGTTCCAAGAGGGTATTCGCATCCAAGTTTTGATTATTAACAAGGGGGTGTGTTTGAATAGCATTGAGAAATGCATTTCCCTTATTAACATTAGGTTGGGTTGGAGCAAAAGATGTCATGATTTGTAGAATGTTTTGCATGATGTTTTGAGATGGGGGTGTAGATGAGATGGGAATGGTGGATGAGATTGGAGGAAAATATGTCTCCACTATGGTACTCACATTGAAATATGAAGGTAACTTGGCCCCTTGTTTTGCTAACTCAAGCATGTATAGTGAAGGGTTAAGCCTCATCATGATGTTGATGATTTTATGGTTTTCCGAATTTTGGAGCATTTCAGTTATTTCTTCGTGAGACATTCCAAAGGTAAGATTCTCTCCTTGGTTTTCCTCTTGTGGATTTTGTGATGATGAGATGGTCAAAGGATTGCTTGCTTCGGCGGGATTCATTTCAATGTTATTTTGGCTAAGATCACTTGAAGCGGGTGTTTCTTTGTTGGTTTCCACGCTCTTCTTGTATTGAGATCTAGTTTGAACCATAAAACAAGGATCAATTTTCAAGAATGGGAGATGAATCTCTTGATTCTTTAGATTGATCTTTACCTTATGCCCAAAGTAGATTTTTTTTTAGGATATCTTAAGGATCAAGAGGTATGATATGATGATGATGTGAGGGATGGATGATGTGAATGTTTTGGCTTTTGATAAATCTTGAAGGAGATACTAGGATTTTAGGACTTTCGGATATGTTGCAGATTTTGATTTTGATTTATTTTTTTGGATTTGGGATTATCCTTGATTTTGATTTTGAACAAAAAGACCCCAAGATGTTGGATGATTTATCTAAAGGGTATATTTTCTCAAAGGATGATAATTTTGAATATGTGTTGGGAGAAGGATGCATCTACCCATGCCTATTCAAAGAAGATGATAGTTTAGCCAAACATACAAAGAAGGATGCATCTACGTATACCAAGCTAAACAAGATGATTTTGATAACTTTGACTAAGCATATGCAAAAGGATGCATCTACACATACCTAGCCAAAGGTGATTTTGATAAAGTTTTTCAAGGATGTTGTCCCAAGGATTTTGATGGTTTTGATTTTTCCAAAAGGCCTAGCATAAAGGATGATTTCAAGATTTCGCCAAAAGGTGATGGTGAGATTTTGTTTTGATGTTTGAAGAATGGATGAAAAATATTTTGATTTGCTTTGATCCTAAGATGAACCTAAAAAAGACACTTTTTTTGCCTAGACCTAGGTATTGAAGAGCATACAATTCTTTTATAGACCTTTGTAACCAAGAAATGATTCCATTTGAACATACATTTTCGGATTTTGAACCAATGATTTTCATTTTGGGATTTAGACCTTTTAAGGCTTCAACAATATGAAAGTTCATTTTCCTTAGCTTTACTTAATGGCTTTATTTTACCAAAAACACTTTCTTTGATTAAGTTTTCAAACGAAGATGTCCAATGTCTAAATTTCCTCAAACCCTACAAGATATGTTATGTGGAAATTCGATGAACTTAAGGAAAAGGTTTGCCTATTGTTTACTTAAGTAGACAAATCAAGATGTAATCCAATGTTTAGAACCTCTAAGGATGTGAATCCCAAGGGACAGAAATAACATATGGATTGAGTCAATTGCATTTCTCTCCAAAAGGGTTTGAAATTTGGATGATGATGTTATGTGTTTGTTTTCAAGAAGTTTTCGAACAAGCAAAGTATTTTGAAACCAATTACAACCCTATGGATGTGTAAGACAATATTTGTTGGATTCCCACCTAGACAAGTCCATCTACACTTATCTTTAGTGAATGGTTAGATGCTTGACCCCACTGGCTCCCCTCCACGGCTCATTAACGTCAATCGGGGCAGCCAAGCATCAACACCCATGAAACTCCCATGGCATGCTTTCCATTTCTACTAAAAGACTGTAAAAGTGTGGGGTGGCTTCAGAACGACCGTTCTTACACCAACACATAGATCAAAGGATTTTTGAAAATTCTAGAACATGGGTTTTAGTAAGGACTTTCCGTTTGTGGAGATTGACCCATACGACAAGAGTCCCCTTTCAGATCCATCTTGTAGGAATCAACTGCATGATATTGGTGTTTACTTCAATACCCACATTTATATCCCGGTTGGAAATACTCTTGGCTTTATAGTGTTACCGGTTGAGTTGTTCCCTTGGGTGAGTACTTTTTCCCCAAGGCAGGCCCTCTAGGATAAACAAAAGCGAGTAAAAATAATATTCGTAACTCGATCAATCTTTGTTGGCAACAAAGAGAGAATATACGCAATAATGCCCCCACTCACACTCACACAAGATTTTGCTCAATTTCTTAAACCCACGTTGAAGTGTGGAGGTGATTGCTTTGTCTCACCCTAAAGTTATGAAAAAGGCCTTTTGATTCTCAAGATTGCTATAAAGCGCAAGAGAAGCGCATACGTCCTTTTTCAATGAATTTAGTTTAAGTAAGCCTTCACAAAATAATGTAGCACATGTTCATTTTAGATCCCACAAAGCAATAATGAATTCATTTTAGAGCACCAAAAGACAAATGATAGACATTTTGTTCAATTTGTTAACCAAATAAAAAAACTCTAGTATGTTGTGATCCTAATGTTATTTTAACCTTTGCAATAAATGAAAAGATTCTTTTTAAACCCAAATGACATTAGTGTCCTAAGAAAGAAGTGATAACAATTTCTTAAAAGTGTTAAGCAAACACTAAAGTGTTTAAAAACACTTTGATCTTGCAAAATATCCCCCTCATGCTTCTCCTTTCTTCATTTTCGATTTCCAACCTACAAGGGAGAAAATCAGTCAGATTCTGGAAAATACAAAGATTAAAAAGTAGAAAGCAGAAGACAAATTAATCATTAATCAAAAAGCACATGCTAAAATTTCATTTCCACCTTTTACTCCCTACCAACGATGCAACCCATGACTACATCAGAGTTTGATTTTCTAGCGGTGCTCTCACAGCGTCGCTTACCAGTCAGCATCACTTTGTGTCAGGATAGTGAGCTCAATTGCGTCGCAGTTTTGCCCAGCGTCATAGTTTGGTTTTTTTTTAAATTCTTGCGAGTGAAACAGTCAAGTGGCGGAGTTTAGAATTCAAATTTTTTGGGCGGAAAGAGTCCAGCATCACACTTTGAGTTTCCCGCGGTGCTATATAGCGACGCTAAAGAGTCAGCGGTGCCAAAGCAGTGATGCTGAGCTCTCAGCGTTGGAATTTTCTATGTATAAGCAAAAACATAGAAATTTTAGGAAAAAGTGATTGAAGATGAGATGTAGCCCTCCTTCTAGTGCCAAATGTGTGAACCCCAATCCTAATACCTGCAAAACACAATGAATAAACACATTAAGTTAGATATTGCAAGCATGAACAAGGATTCCCCATGAAATCCATTTACAAACTTCAAATTAGGAAAGAAAATAATGAAGAACACAATAAAACAAGGAAATATAGATTCAATCCTAATTAGAATAGCAAACACATGATCCCATGGGGGAATTGGTGCCAATTTGATGTGAAAATTGGCCATTTCCAAATTCCTAAGATGCAAGCTTGATATGTTGAAGAGATTTGATCCACTTTGTAGATGAAGGATGAGAGCTCCAAACCAAAATCTGCAAAAACCTAGCTAAGAACTCAATGGTGATGGATAGAAACGGCTAAATATTTTAGCATAATAACTTTGCATAATTTGTGGATGATGAAATGAGGATATGAGATCTTTATTTATAGAATTCCAAGATGGATGAATGTCCAAATTTGAGCAATGTGGGACTAACATTCATCCAATGGCATGATGCCACTTGTCAATCTATGAATGGATGGAGGATGTGCAAGATTTGAGAATTGTGTCAATAAATGCATATTTTTGAATTTCAAATTTGTTGAAATGACATGTAAGAGGGAAGGGAAAATGCAATAAATTCCACTTGGCTCAAGGAAAAGTACATGTAAGATGAATTTATTGCCTTGTTGGATGTACATGTTGACTTGGAATTTTTGAATTAAAATTTGAGGGAATATTTCAAAAGATGCCTTGTGAGGAAAATAGGGATTTAATAAATGAATTAAATCTATTTTCATGTGCAACTTGCAAAATCTAGAGGATGGGACATGATTTAGAATTAAAATAATCAAGGGTTAATTAATTTAATAGGAGATTAGATGGTGTGACCTACTTGACTCAGATTTATGGATTTATTTAAATCAAATAAGAGAGGAATATGATAAGAGATTAATTAAATAAGGATTTTGATTTATTTAATTAAAAGAGATGGTGTTAGATTAAATCAAATAAGGTTTTAATTTATATAATTTAATGAATAGACTTTAGATATTTAATCAAATAAAATTAATTATTTAATTAAATAGGGATAATTAGATCAGATGGATTGATTTAATTAACAAAAGAGGTGACTTGATTAGATAAAATGATTTATTTAATTAAGAGATGAATATTGATGAATTTAATCAGATAAGGAGATTTGATTAAACGGTTAGACCAAGGGATGATTCAAGAAGAAATGATTTTAGTAGTTGAGATCAGATGCATAATGTCAATCGATATATTTTATGTGTCTACACATTCCTAGCCCTAATTTCCAAAAAGAAAGACCCACATACAATGGGAGATTTTAGGCCAATTGGACTTTGCAACACCATCTACAAGGTGGTCACTAAAATAATTGCTAATAGGTTGAAAGGGATTCTAAGCCAGATAATCTCAGAGGAGCATAGTGGATTTTCCCCTGGGCGTTCGATAGTTGAAGGAATAATAACGACTCATGAAACCCTACACTCAGCCAGGAAAGAAAAAGATCCATGCATGATCCTCAAAGTAGACATCATCAAAGCATATGATATGGTGGACATACAATTCCTAGAAGAGGTGCTTAGGAAATTTGGATTCAAGGAAGAATGGATTAGCTGGGTCAAAGCTTGCATTTCTATAGCCAAGTTCTCTGTATTGGTAAATGGGATGGCTCATGGGTTTTTTGCATCCATAATGGGACTAGGGAAAGGAGACCCCTTGTCCCCCTTCCTATTCATTATCATGGCAAAGGCAATGGGAAGAGGAATAATAACATTAAGGAAAATAGGGGAGTGGAAGGGGGTGTTGGTTGCGAATGGAATGGAAGCAATGACACACCAACAATTTTTGGATGATATAATTCTTTTTGGAATGAAAAGCAGGAAGGAGGCAAGGAAAATCATAACCTTTTTGGATGAATAATATGTTGCATAAGGGCAGAGCATCAACTGGCAAAAAAAATAAAAAAAATCCTCAACACATAGCCTAATCTCTAGAGGGAATTGGCAAGGATATTGGGGCTAAGAGTGGCGAACTTCCTAAGTAGGTTACTTTGGACTCCACTCTTTGTTGGCATCAACAAAAAATGCTACTAGGAGAACTAGGAAAATAGTTGTAAAATCAAGTTGGGGACATGGAAAGGGAAGTGGCTTTCATCAGTTGGGAGGCTCATGATGGTAAAGGTAGTGCTTTTAACCATTCTAGTGTACTTGATGGCCTATTTGAAAATACCAATGGCAGTGGAAGAAAAACTCAATCAAATATTTAGAAACTTCTAGAGTGGAACAGGAGACTAGCAGAAGTTTCCACTAGTGGCATGGGAGAAGGTATGTGTACCCAAGGAAGCGGGGGGAGTAGGGATCAAACAAATAAAATTGATGGACATGGCAATGGGGGCCAAATTTTTGTGGAACATGTATACGAAGGGAAACCAAAAATGGGTCAAGATACTGAGGAGAAAGTACTTGGAATCATACTGGCCCACAAGAATCCTCACTACTACAGATCCCCCACGAGGTCCAACAATTTAGAATTATATGATGGAGTGTAGAGAGATCATCTCCAAGCATGTGACATGGGAGGTAAGGAATGGACGCTCTGCCTCCTTTTGGACAGATTCATGGAACAACAAAAAAGCATTGGCAACCTATCCTAATTTAGAAGAAATCAAAGAAGAAACAATGAGAAAATGGGGAAATAGGGTATGTAACTATGACAAGACAAAGTGGTAGGAAGGAGCCCAAAAATGGGAATAAAATTCATTGGAAGATCTAGATGCCCCGCAAAATCAGAAAGATACTCTAATGGCCATTTTGAAAGAAATAATTTTCTCCCCATCCAATTAGGAAGATGCAATTAGGTGGTGTGGCTCCACTACTAGGGTATATGTAGTCAAGTTTGGCTATCGAATAAAGGAGATGGTAGAAGTAAAACAAAATTGGCCCAACAAGCTTATATGGGGAAACATTGTCTCCCAAAGGCGGGTATCTTTGCATGGATGGCAGTCCAGAAAAGAATCCTCACAAAGGATAGATTAGCCACAATTGGAATTCTAGGGCCGGGGAGTTGTGCACAATGTAAGAACAACAATGAGAATGCAAACCACTTGTTGTTGTCTTTCCCATATGCATAACAATGTTGGAAGTATTTCATGAATAAGCTAAACTTTCAATGCCCAATTCCTACAAGTCTACTGGATTGGTTCAATATGTGGCCTCAACCAAGGAGAAAGGCAGTTTTTGACAGCATATGGCAAATAGCCCCTTCCATCATAATATGGGAAATATGGAAGTAACACAATAGGAGAATATTTCAAGATGAAAAGATGGCCTAGGAGAGACTTTGTATCAAAATTGAAAGCATGATAACAGAAAAAATCAATGAGGCAACACAATCAAAATCAAAGAAACATTGGTCTACACAAACTGGGATGATAAAATGAAGAAGACATTCAATGACCCGACTATTCCCTGATTGTGTGGTTCAGGAATGAAGGACCCAGGTAACAAAAAAAGGAGCAAGGTGGTATGGAAAGTTCTAGAGGAAGGATGGATAAAGATAAATTTTGATGTAGCTGCTTGGGGCAACTTGAGCTTAGGGGGTGCTGGATGTGTGGCGCAAGATGATCTAGGGAGAATCATAGTATAAAAATCCACACACTTGGGGACATGTACCAACAACGAGGTAGAATTTCGAGTGGCCCTGATTGGTCTCCAATTAGGGCTCTCAATCGGGGCAAGAAGGATTCATTTGGAAGGAGACTCTCTTGTCATGATTAACACAATTCATAGCAATAATGCTCCCAATTGGAAGCTAAATCATTGGTTGCAACCAATAAGCCAATGTTTGGACAAATTTAAAGCCTGAGGTGAGCCACATTTACAAAGAAGGTAATGAGGCAGCAAACAGGTTGGCTAAGACAACAACGAAGGAGGGGTAGGAACAAGGCAAGTGTAACTTTGGGACATGTGGCAAGATGTGTTCCAAAAAAGGCAGGCCTAGAATAGATTGGGCCTCGGTCCCAATGAAAAGAAAAAGGGACCCCCAAGAAAATGAGAAGGAATTTGAAAATACCCCTCAATTTGATACCAGATGTGAATGACAACACAAAGATATGATGTAGCCATTGTCAGTAAAGATACGGTCTAAGCATCATAACCTCACGTCACCATCATAAAATCCGGGGAGTCAAGCATAGAAATCACTAAAAGGTGGCAGATAATGGGAGCATTGGGGGAGAGATACAAAAACAATATCTAAAAGTGGAGATCTATAAGTTGTCAGCAACTCAAGAAGCCAAAACAATCAGGTGAAGGTGGTAAGATGAAATCACTCAGGGGAAAGAGGATTGGAAAATTATCAGGCAAGGTCTGAAGCATGTGCTAGATGTCAAAGATAGGGTCTATTTCCAAAATAATGGTAACTCTAAAAGGAACAAGAGGGAGAAATCAATAGCCATAGTTGAAATCAAAAGGCGAGATGGAGAGCCAAAATAATTTAATGCAAGTACAAAACCTCATGAGACGCGTCACTCAGAGATACGGGAGGAAGAAGGTTGGTATTGGAAAGCACATAAATGCACCTAATTGATAGTAGCAACTAAAAATTATAATGGCAGATCTTAAACTATTGGTGGCTCATGCAGCCAAATCATCCCAAAAAGCCAGTTGAAGTGACATAATGGTACACATCCCTAATGTCTTATCATAAAAATGATGGTGGGATTGAGCATAAATAGAGGTAGAAATATGAATAGCGTGCCAAGAAATCAAAAGTGGGAAAGGCTTGAGCCTTGAGCGTAGCATAGCCATGGAAACATCGTTGTTCTTGGATACAAGGAATCAACAACAATCCTTCTATGGGGAAGTAACAAATAAAAGGCTAAAGGGTCTGTTGAACTCGACACATTCTTTGATAATTTGGGTGACAAAGAAGGTGCTAGGGAAAGAATTCCTCATGGCGTGACAAAGATTCAAGGCTAATGTGGAAATACTAGCCATATTTTTGGCTATGCTTCTCTACATGAGACTATCGAAGGCAAGGAGTAAGAAGCTATGCCAGATGGTTTTCCAGCATGCATGGATAAGGGAAATTGATGAGGCGTTGGATAATGTAGATGGAAACCTGTTGATTTCGCTATCCCAACACTACTACATGTCCTTTGGTAATGGCCTAGAGGTTCCAAAATTTATGGTGGTGTGCATTCTTTTCCCTGACGAATTGAAAAAGCATTGGGGAGAGATAAAATGTAGTATCTCCTTCTTGTCGAGGGTGGTAGGAATGTCCAACAAACTGACGACAGGGTGGGTCAGTGCATATCTGCAAGCAGAAGGGTTGGATGGTAAAATGCTTGTAAACGACAGTGAGGATTAGGAGCTTGATAGTGGAGACAAATGGAGAGAGTAGGATTCCTGAGATATTGAAGAGAAATACAATAACCCAACGCACAGTCCCCGTGGACTTGTATGCCTGGTGGTAGCAGACACGATGGAGGAAGGAAGGTATGAGCAACCATGGGAGATGAAGAATAGTCTAGGGCTAAGTATGGTATTTTTTGGTTTCTGAAAACTCAAAAATTGTATTTGATCTATACGAGGGATATTTTGATAGTATAATAATAGTAGTGCCCTCTATTTTGGAGTGTTTGTAAAGAGATGGTGGGTATACATGCAAGATATATGTCAACAAAATGTATAGGGTAGCTGATGAAAATGCTGGTCAAGCTATAACACAATGTATTTTTTTTTTAAATCAATATGAAAGGTGCTGCCCTGGCAGCTATTAACCAATCACAAAAAAAACACAATTATTATATTTGATTTTTTATGTACACAAGTAGTTATCATATCTTTCTATTATAAATCCTTAAAAAATATGTTCATTTATTTTTTCAAAATAAAAAACTTACCATACTAAAAAAACTCCATTTTTTTTTAATAATTTTCACTCTTAAAAAATAGATATGTTTCTAGTGTAAATCTTAGAAAGCTTTGTATACATCTTAAAAAATCTATATAAACTATACTTTTTAATTTTATTTATTGATTTATTTTTGCAAAATAAAAACTTATCATACTTTCAATTAATTATCATTATTTTTTATAATTTTCTCTCTTACAAAAACTTTTTTAGTTGTGAGGATATGTTTCTATTATAAATCTAAAAAATACTCAATTTGTGATTTTATTTTTTATTTGTTTTCTTTCTAATTTATTTTTTATCTTAAAATTTGTTTCCAAAAGCCATACTTTCTAATTTTAAAACAAAATTTTATTAATATTTGTTAGCATTTTATTTTTCTATTTTTGATCATCTTAAGTCTATTCAACTTATATATTGGAAATTAATTATAAATAGACACTTATATCTTTTTTTTTTCTTGATGAGTAGGCTGAAAGGAGCCAAACCTCATAAAATATTGAAAAAAAAATGCAATTAGGTGGTTGCTCTAGTGGAAGGCCATAATCTATATAATGAGAGTTGCATTATATTAAACAAAAATATCCTAAAATTACAATCTAAGACTGCTTTAAAGAATTTCCACAATTTTTGGAGTGAGACCACATGTGCATATTGTGTTCGACCTCATTCCTTTTGATGAAGATTTTTTCTTACGCACTACTTCCCATGTGTCATTACTTTGTTTTTCACTTTGTAACATTGAGGTTGGATGAGAAGACTTAGTTGTTGGAGTGAATTTTCCACATTTAGCCACAAATTGTAATTGATCATCATTTGAAATTGATGAAGCTTTTGCTTTGAAATCTCCTTGGCCTTAGGAGAAACTTATTATGCATTCTCATTACCCTTGTCCAACATAGGCTCAAGTGAAGGCACTTGTTCTTCCTCTAGGCTAAAAATAGTGTAGTGATGTGGAGCAGTATCTTTCCACCATGTAGCCTACTGGTTTGATTTTTCTTTAGGGCTATGGCATTTTGTTGCAAAATGCTCAGTACTGTAACATCTTCTATATTGAAAGGGTATCTCCTCACAGTCCAAGGTTGGGACCAACATTGCTCACTAATACTTAAGATTATTTCTATTGGAAGGTCTTTTGGGTGTCCAAATCAACTAATATGCAAGCATAGGTTGTGTGCATAAAATCAGAGGATTCATTGTGCATAGCCAAGAAATTGCCCTGAGAATTGTTGTTCACTTCAAAACATGAATCAATCCAAAAATGAAGAGGAAGATGTACTCAAATGGGCATAATATCAAAGGATGGAAGGACAAAATGAGGGTGCCATAGTTTAAACATTAGTAGGTGTTGTCCCCATGCCCACACAATGCGAATGATGGTGTTTCGATCCTCCACGCCGTAAAAAATCACAATGAAAAGACCACAAGTGAAAGGATAGATTTCCAAATTTTCTGTCATTATGTGTTACCAAGATTCAATGGTTCATTGATGTAGGTCTAGGAGGCAATTCCATAACTGACTAAACCTACCTATCAACCCATGCTTTACAAAAAATTCCTCATTTTTAACTATCTCTTGTTTAACCTCATTTTTTAGATTTATTTCCAAGAGAATACCTATATTTTGAATGTTCCTTTTTCTTTTAGAGGGTTTGTTGTTGAAATCCCAAATTTTTGTTGGGGGTATGCCCCGAGATATGGTAGCCTCTAAAAAACCCTTATTAGACATGGCAGTTTGGACTTGGGAGTCTTTGCCAGTGCAACTAGTTGCTGTTGAAACCCTTGGCATCATTGATTTGGGGATGTCCTTCATCTTTCTATTGTGCAAGGACTGCGAGGGCATGGGGGTAGAGGCAACTTGTCGAAGAATAGTTTTTTTAGGAGGCATTTACACCCCATTGCACTTAGATGCCCATGTTTTGAAGATTTCTCCCCACCCCCAGACACAACAACATCCACAACGAAGATATGACACACAAGAAACTCCTCAAAAGCATTCCTTTCGACAACACCTCCATATATAATTATAAAATATTCATGACGCTTATATCTTTTTTTACATATAATTTTTAAACATTTGTTAATAATTTATTTAAAATCTATATAAAATACACCTATTCAACTTATATATTACAACATTAATTAATATAGCCATTTTTATATAGATTTTTAAAACAAAATTTTACTATATTTATTAGTATTTTATTTTTTTAAATTTTTGAATTTTTTATGTATACACTTCAAAAAAAAAAAAAAAAAAAAACCTACATAAAATACACCTATTCAACTTATATATATCTTTTTTATATAGATATTTTTTTAAAGATATACATGGTAGTTTCTATCATCTAATCAAATAAAAAAATCAAATCATTGAACAATGAAAAAAATTACAAAAATATTTAAATATTTTATTCTTTCCTCACAAAAATTATAATAGATACATAACTATATAAACATCCGAAAAAATAAAATTTGATTAGATCCTAGATCCTTTTCCCTGGCTACCTCAAAACACATGAATAAAAATTGATTTTGTGGATTATTACACGTTCGGGCTTCTTTATCCACACACAGCAATCGTTATGGGAGGGCAGACGCCACTGCATATATATATGCATTTCCACTGATTAGTTTTTTAAGCCTTCAAATCCTGTTCGATGGCCATGACAATAGCGTCTGCTCAAATAAGTAAGGAACCCTTCTCTTAATACTTTTATGCCTCATTAACCAATCTAACATGATAATTCCAACGATTCTGATCCTTTTATAGCGGTTTTAAAAATTCTTCCATGTTTTGTTCGAAAATGAGTGATTGATTTATCTATCTACAACAATTTTAGTTTGCTTGAGAATTCTGTTTGGCGCTCAGACTTAGTCTCCTTATTGCCGCATGGGCAGTGCGTCTTAAGTTTTTATAATTTGGTAGTCAACAGTTATTGTAACATATACTCCTGGTTGTGTGCCACTATATTGCGGTATTCTTGGAACCTGGGTTGGTATCGTTTTTACCATTTCACTACACCCCGTTGGTCGTTTACTTGATAATTAGAAGAAGAAGAAAATTTGATTTACATGCACGAAACCAATAATAGTCAAATCCGATTTCAAAGCATCAACATAATTTTTATGCACGTTTCCGAGAATATTGATGCATCTTCCGGGAGTTAGAGAGCATATCAAGAATTTTGCAAGGGCAGCAAGGTTAAATTTGAAGAATTATAGTTTCTTTTTGGAGCGTGGATTTTTTGTTGTTAAATTTAGTCAAGATTTCCTCACTTTTGCCAATTTCCCCTCTATAACGAATGTGTACCAAGACTCAGCTCTCATGGTCCCAGTGTAACTAGCTTGTATGTCACTATAGGTTGGACAGGCAGGATGGAATGTTCTCCCGTCTAGATTGATACTCCATGATGTAATGCATTCAATCTCTGGCATCCCTTATGTATAAAACAACGATTTCTCATCCCCTAATCTTTCTTTGATGGTTTTCTACTTGTCTTTTGAACTTGTCTTTCTTTTATGTTTTTCTACTTGTCTTGTGAACTTGTCTTATGAGTATCTTTCGATCTCTTGTTTAAATTTTGTCCACATGTAAGATTTCTAATGGTGGCAATATGCATACTTGAATCCTTCTTTTTCCATATGGCCTCAATTCCGATATTACATACTCTTTGACCTCTAGACTTGTGTCTGGAGTCTGGACATTCATGTAAGCTAATTCCTCACTAGCTTATTCACTTGGTATTCTGAATCATCCAAATGCCATCCTCTTCTGTTTGATTCTTCTCCTACAACTACTTTAAGCTTCCCGTTAGTCTATATACATTCTTCTTTTCTGAGATAATCTAGTAGTCGAATCATCTTTGCTGTCTATTAAGGACAGGTACCTTGTTTCTGCAAATGGTACCTCTTAGGGAGGTGAGGCTTTTATTTTGAAATTGCTTATGATTAAATTCTTTAAAATTTAGACTATTTGTCTCCATATTAAGCTACATCAACATGTATTGTTAGCTCAAACCTCACACTTGTAGACTACCACAAGCATAGCAAATAACCCAAACAAATGTCTTGCAGCTATCCAATTTCACAGTCTTGTGTTTGTACATTTATTCTGTAAGGACTAGAGCTCTTTCTGACCTTCTTGTATTCTCTTCATTTTACATCATTCCTACTGAGCTTGTCTTGGAAATCCTAGTTATTTGTATTCAATATCTACCTCTTAAGGCTTCCCCATGAAATTCTGTGTATCTCTTTTTACTGTGAAAGGAGGAGAAGACCATGATCTTTGTTTTGCTAATGTTTACTTGCATCATTGCTTCTTTCCAATTCTTTTTAGAGCCTTCAAGTGTCTTCTCAACCAGAGGGTTGTTTTATCAATTAAGATGAGATTATTTGCATAAAGTAGCAGCTTGACAACAAGTAGTCCGATAGACACCTCCTCGTCCGAAATTATTTACACTTTCTTCCAACTTGTCAATGTGTGGAACAAATAGTGTGGGAGACAATGGGAAGCCTTGCTGACTCCAAGGCTACTTCCAAAGCATTGTAACAACCTTGCAGTTGTTTTGATTATGGCTTGGATGTATGGCCTAGTGCTTTATTCTTATTTGGTATGCCAAGTTCTTTTAGCTCACTTTTAAGTTTGCCTTTGAAAACATTTTATGAAAGGTGAAGAATTTGATAACCATTTGTAATGGGAAGGAAGTAATTTTGCTCCACTCGAAATGGACTATTCCAAAATGAAAAGAAGAACACGTATAGATATGGTGATATTCTAGGGCCAATTTTTTTGTATGTATGAAAAGATTGGATAGAAATTGGCAATGCCTCTAGCTATTGAAAACTGTGAATAAATGAATGACTGGATCACAATGAATTAAATGGAATGGTGAGAGGAATGCCCTCTAGTTATAAATCATTCCTACACATGAGAAGAGGATATGCGGACTTATTCATATCCCAATACAATATAATGATAACCTACACATGTAGGTCCTATACTAGGTGCAAAGTACCAAAATAAGAGAAAAGGTAGCTCAAAGGCATACCACATATTGGTAACTCAATGAGACACATAGGGGAAAGGTGCAAATCAAGATCATAGCCAACATCCTCCCTTAAGATTGATTGGGGCCTTTGAAGAACAGGCTAATTTGGTCATTCCATTGTAAGGGTGGCTCCCAAAGCTTGAACTGATTGCAAAGAGATAAATGAAGTTATGCTCAAATAACCTGCTTTTGCTTGCAAATAGAGAGGTCGAATATTGATTCCTTTTGTAGATGATGGCAATGCCCAAAGGAGTATTGACTTTCATCTCATATATGAGAGAAGTTGAATCAAATAAATGTTGGTGGTTGACTTTCATCTCATATATGAAAGAAGTCAAATCCCAAAAAGTCTGACACTTGAAGTCTGATCATGATGATGAAGGTTGGCCATTAGATAAGGTCGATATTAATTCACACATATCCCAAGCCTACTACAAGTTGATATTCACTGGTAAATAAATCCCATATGGACATATCATGATTCATAAATTGAGAGAGATATTACCTTATAGTTCATTAACAACAGATTTCTTGCTTCTAATGTAATGCCCCCTTCTCAAGCGTGATCAATTTAGTTGACCGTTGGCCTATTCTGGAGACCCGTAGGCTACTCGGAGGGTAAAATTAGGGTTTGTTGTTTTGGAGGATGTTGTTGCTCGAAATGTGGAGATTGAATTGCGGATTCTTTCTGGGTTTTCAGAGAGCTTCGCAGTGGTATGACTTGCAGTGCGATCTGAGCACCTTCATGAATTTACTATTTTTAGTAAATTCTATTTTTGGCAGTGGTCTTGTGGTTTTCAGTGTAGTTGGCTCTCTTCTTCTGCCAGTTTAGTTTGTTTGATCATTTTTGGCCTTGGGATGCATTTTGGTGAGATAAGTTCAGTTGATTTAAATAATGTTATATTTTAATGTTGACCCCTTGGCCTAGTTGCATCACTTCAAGTTGTGCTAAAAAGGTGGTCTTCATGGGTGGACGCCTCATAGGAGGTAATTTAATATATTCAAAAGGTCTAAAATCATGCTAGGAAAAGGGACGCCAAATTTGATGAGGAATTTATTTTAAAGTCAAAATATAGCTTTGAGAAAGGGACGCCATCCAAGGAGGGAAATATGAACAATTCAACTTTGAAAATTAGGGCGCCTTCTTGATGCTTCTAGAAGTTTCCTCTCAAGCTTATAAAAAGAGGCCTTTGCTCTTCAGTTGAACATTTTATGTCTTCAGTATTGTTATGCTGCCGAAATGGTATCAGGATTGCTTCGAGGAATGTAAGCCTCCTAGCCTTGGCTCCACTTCTTGCTTGAAAGATAGCAACTAGTGGAGAGTTAGTTGTAGTTGAGTGATCTTGTAGTGAGATTTTGCATTGTAGTGGTCTTTTTGCATGTTGGAGTTGAGTTCTTGCATATTCTATCAAATTCTAGAGTTGCTGATTATCATAGCTGATTGTAAGTTTCTTTCATAGTTTTCATAATAAAAATATTCTTGTTCTGGGTACTGAACCATTGAGTTTCTATGCTTGGGGCGACCATTCTTGACAAGTTGCAGAATTTATTATCAAGAACTGAATTTTCTAGAGAGAAGTCGCCCTTCCTAGAGGGCCGTATCATTATGAACTTGCCTTGAATTCCGTGCAAAAATATACATGAGTCTTGGGGTCAGTTTTATGGATGTAATTTGGGCGCCATCATTATAGGAAGCTAATGCATTTGATTTGGAGTCATTTGGGTGAGTCTAGTGTGAGATACGTGCATTTTAGTAGGGTTTGTTGTTAATGTTTCAGTAGCTGCAGGAGGTATCTTCTGTCATGTATGTGAATCTTCCAAAATTGGCATAACTGACATGCAGAAGAACATTCATTAATTGTCATAACTGTCATGCAGGAGAATCTGCATTCTGACATGCATTTATCATTCCTTTTGTCATGCAGAGGAATCTTTGCATAAGAATCTCTAAATTAAGCAATTGTAACTGCCCTCCTTGTGCGTCTCCTTGCTTTTGCATGTAGCTTTATTTTTAGCTGAAGATAGATGCAGCTGGAGGAATTATTCTGTGTGTGTGAAGCTGTCTTGTAGA